>OZ037846.1:627500-812567 GCA_964035575.1 Rhynchopus sp. YZ270_cl-10 | reverse complement strand
AAGTCCCCCCATACCTTCCCAGCCAAAGCCTTCGGGCGGTCAAAGAACTCCTTCCCCTTTCCCCATACCTACTAGGATACATTCGCTCACGACTTAGCAGTTTAAGGTCATACTCAGGACCATTGTGTGTATCGTATACGTCGAGCGTTACGTGCAAACCATACACATACCGTTTGACACACCAGCCAGCGAAGTGTTTTCAAGACCGTCAACTCAAATCAGATCGCTGAGAGATTTGTTTTTAATTCCTTAACACTCAGTGTTAAGGTCTTTAAGGTTGCTGATCACCCCACCCTCCCCGCGCGGGGTGGGTTTCGGCCATTTTTTTTCAGGTCTCTAAACGTCCAAAGAGGTCAAAAAAGTGGATTATTGGGAAGATAGGAGGTTTTTTTTAGGGTTTGCAAATGAGAAAGACCTCCAAACCCTGACAGACCCTGAAACGAGGGTGTCGCGAGTACCCCTTTTTTACACGTGTTTCTTAAGGGTTCTACAGGCAAAACAGGCGTTTTGGCCAAAAACCCGGTTTTTCAGGCAGGTAACCGGGTTTGCGGCTTGGGAAACGTGCCAGCGCCCTGCGAGAACCATGCGTGGGGGGTTGTAACCACTCGTTGCGTTGGTTGCGTTGCGTTCGCTACGTTGCGTACACATATCTACGTACACATCGGTTACGTTGTGTTGCATGCGTTGCGTTCGTTGTGTAGAGATCGTTATATACAGAGTGCAACGAACAGAGCGGTTGCGTTGCATTGGTTGTGTTCGGTTGGTTACGTTCGTTGCGTTCCGATCGTTACGTACACATCGGTTGCGTTGCGTTGCATGCGTTGAGTTCGGTGCGTAGCGTTGCTTCCGTGTCTTTGGTTCGAGACGTTACGTACCGAACGGTTGCGTTGCGTCGGTTGCATTCGTTCCGTTCACATCGTTCCGATCTGAACGGAACGATGTGAACGCAAGAAACGTATCGCATCGGTTGTGTTGGTTGGCTTGTGTGCGTTGCAAACCTTTCATACAGCAACCACACCAGCCAGTGAGTGTTAAGGATTGCCAAAAAAAACTAAATTCCTTAACACTCAGTGTTAAGGTCTTTAAGGTTGCTGATCACCCCACCCACCCACCCTCCCCACCCACCCACCCTCCCCGCGCGGGGTGGGTTTCGGCCATTTTTTTTCAGGTCCCTAAACGTCCAAAGAGGTCAAAAAAGTGGATTCTTGGGAAGATAGGAGGTTTTTAGGAGACTTTCTCTGAAGCAAAGACCTCCAAACCCTGACAGACCCTGAAACCAGGGTGTCGCGAGTACCCCTTTTTTACACGTGTTTCTTAAGGCTTCTACAGGGTTCTACAGGCAAAACAGGCGTTTTGGCCGAAAACCCGGTTTTTAAGTCAGGTAACCGGGTTTGCGGCTTGGGTAACGTGCCAGCGCGCTGTGAGAACCATGCGTGGGGGGTTGTAACCACTCGTTGCGTTGGTTGCGTTGCGTTCGCTACGTTGCGTACACATAGCTACGTGCACACCGGTTACGTTGTGTTGCATGCGTTGCGTTAGTTGTGTAGAGATCGTTATCTACAGAGTGCAGCGAACAGAGCGGTTGCGTTGCGTTGGTTGTGTTCGGTTGGTTACGTTCGTTGCGTTCCGATCGTTACGTACGCATCGGTTGCGTTGCGTTGCATGCGTTGCGTTCGTTGCGTTGCGTTCGTTGCATACAGATCGTTACGTACACATCGGGTTTGTTGTGTTCGGTTGGTTACGTTCGGTGCATTGCGGTTCTGAGTATGACCTTAAACTGCTAAGTCGTGAGCGAATGTATCCTAGTAGGTATGGGGAAAGGGGAAGGAGTTCTTTGACCGCCCGAAGGCTTTGGCTGGGAAGGTATGGGGGGACTTCAGAACCTTTCTTGACCGCCCGTGGATGCATTCTCAAGGATTGGACATGGACACCCCTCCGTAGCGCAACGTCCCGCTGACTTAGGGTGAGGCAATGTATTGTGGCCCCAAAGTCAGTGCAAAAAGACCCTAGGCTCACCTTTGGAAACTGCATGTGTCTACCTGGTGCATGTGGACAAACTTCTGGAGACGGGCAGGTTGACGGCGACTACTACGGTAGATCTTTCCAGAAACCGTTGATGCGGCCACCCGGACATGATGACACACAACACACGTTTACTTTCTCTTTGGGTCATAAGGTACGCCCTTCTCTGACCACGACATGAAACACAAAGCCAAAACAATTGATCACCGGAAAGGGGTTTATACACATTACACAACACCACGTGCCACCCTGTTTTTACTTATTTACTTTTTACCACCTCACCCCTTTTATACCTACCGCAGTCGCCTCCCCGTGGCAACCCTGGACGGTCAAGAAGAGTGACCGACTAAGAACTGCGATCAGGAGAAACAGGGTCTTCTAACATTACTTTATTTTTATTTTTATTTTAAGTGTAATACCTATTATACTTTTGCCTGCTATTCGCTTTTGACCTGGTAAGTCTGCTTTTGTTTCCTTTCCCCCCTTCAACAACCTCCGCACGCCCACCTACCCTTTGCTAATCCCACCCCCCACAACATGACCTCACCGGATCACGCCATGGACGTAGATGCAGAGACGCAGCCGGCACCCTCCCTCACGCTCCGGAACCCGGCGGCAACGCCAGCAGCCGCGGCACGGCTAGCGGAAGCAGAAGGCTTCCTGCTGGAAGTGTCGCGGTCGGCGCATGACGCGCACGAGTGGGAGAAGAACGCAGACGAGAAGGCGAGGCAAGTCCTCTCGCAACACCGTATGTCAGTCTCCCCCCTCACCCTCAAAAGAAGAGAACCCTCCTCTCAACATATTTTTAAATTTTATTTTGAGGGAATCCCATCCCCCGAAGCCCCCATACTATCTTTCTCCGGTGTGAACGGGGTGTTCATACGCCCCGCCCGCACCAACTCAAATGACGGACTTACGTCTGTCATTTGGCCAGAAGCGTCCTACGACGAAACGCTGGAGCACTCGGAAAGAGTACAGGGGAGGGTGGTAATGGGTAGATTAGGGGATTTCGGGATCGTTGTCCCAAAAAAGGACGAAGTGAAGGCATGGGAAACAGTGGGAAAGGCGGAAAGGGCAGGGGAGGCAAGCTACAGGCTCACCGGCTTACCCACCACGTGCACACCCGAGGACCTAGTGTCGGCAATTTCCCAAACGGGACGCCACATCAGAGGGAGAAGCACTCGCAGGGAAACAGCACCCGGGGGCACACACACACACACACTCCTGGTCGCAATGCATGCACAACCACCACCCCCACCCTCCTTCACATTTGGGGAGCATGTGATCGTCTGCACACCAGCGATCCATGCAAAATTCCCCCCACACAAAAAAAACACGACCTCACAGACACAAAAAGGAGGAAAGGGGAGGGGGAGAGGAAAGGGCTACCAAAGCCCAGGAGCAAAGGGTCAGGGCGGGGGCAGGGGAGGAGCAAAGAGCGGGGAAGGGGGGAAGCAGGCACACAGTGCATCCCTCCCAATGGGAGTAGGGCTCGGCCAGAATGCAACGTCCCCCAAAACGGTGGGAGGCGATGGGAACGAGAACATGGGTGGAAAGGGAAGCGGGAAGGGGAACAAGGGAGGCAAGGGAAAGGGGAGCGTACCAGCGACCGGACCCTCAGTTTGGGACGCGAGGTTTTCCGATTTGGAAAAGAGAGTGGAAGCTCTCTCTACAAATCAGGAAAACCTCGCGTCACAATTGAGGGTGGGCTTAGCCGAAGGCTTCGAACAAATCAGCCAAGGGTTATCGCTAAGCCTAGAAAAGCTCCTCCCCAAGAGCACAAGACCCGGAAAGAAAGGCGGTGCAAAACTAAGTGTCGACACCAACATCGGCACAGAAGACGACGAAGAAATGACAGAAGGCAAAACGCCTTCGTCAAAGACACCGCTACCGTCTGGATCCCCCAGGAAAACGCCCAAAGGGAAAAGGGCGAGGGTGGGAGAGGAGCACGCGCGGAACACGTCCGCCAAGACTGGGGACAGCTCCCCCACAGCCCGGACGATACCGGGGGGGATAACGGTGCGGTCGCCGCGGTCCAGCAACAAGGGGATCAAACTCGTCGTGTAGACCATACCACCACCCCCCTCCCTATCTCTCCAACCCCACCCTCCCTAATCCAACCTCCTCCAACTACACACAAACTCATCCCCCTTACACCCCACAAAACAAAACATGTACCGGTACAGCAGCACCAACAACAACAACATCAGCAGCAACAACAGCAGAGGCACCTAATACGACAGCAACAACAACAACATCACCAGCAGCAACAACAGCAGCATCAACAGCAGTGGCCGCTTACACGACAACAACAACAGCAACATCACCAGCAGCATCAACAGCAGCAACGACAGCTACAACAACAACGGCAACAGCAACAACAACAACGACAACATCACCAGCAGCAGCAACAGCAACAGCACCAACAACTGCACCAACAGCTGCAACCATCTGAGGGACGACGCCACCTCCTACACCTGAGACGTCTACTTCTCCTGAGGTGCGGCGACGTAGAGCAGAACCCCGGACCAGAGGAAGCCCTGAAGCTGATCAGCTTCAACTGCAACGGGCTGACCGAGCAACGGGAAGAGGAGCTGCAGGAGTTACTGAACTCGGAGCACTTCGATGTGGTGGCTCTGCAGGAGCTGAAGGAGGCGCAGACAGCACTGCCCGCGTTCCCGGGCTACACCCCCTTCCTCCGGAAGCGCACGCAACGCCGCACCCCCAATGGCAGCCTGTACTCCGGAGGCGGCATAGCCACGCTGGTGCACACAAGCCACCAAGCCTCCCTCACCTGGGCCAGCGGGGAGCCAAGTGTGACGGAGCGTCTTGACGTGAGGGTGACGACGGAGCATCGGGAGTACACGGTGACGAACCTGTACCGACCTGGAGGTGTAGGCAGCAGCGCTGATGACCTGCGTGTGGACGACTTCTCTGCAGATGACCTCCCCTCCGACGAAGACTCCATCATCCTCGGTGACTTCAACGTCCACCACCCTGCGTGGGACCTCCAAGCGAAGCCAGATGCCAAAGGGTCACAGCTACACCAGTGGTCGCTGCGCAACGCCATGCAGGTGCTCAACTGCCCCAACACAGTCACGCGCTTCTCCGGAACAGTCTTCTCCTCACCGGACATCACCTTGGTACACAGGAACGTAGAAGCCACATGGACCACACTTTGCGCACGAGGCTCCGACCACCTCCCCATCCTAGTCACAGTGCAACCTCCGACGGAAGGGGAGGAAGTGAACGGAGGCGACGAAGACGCGACAGTGCCCGAACACCTGCTGAGATGGTGCTGGTCACGTGCGGATTGGGAGGCGTACACGGCAGAGCTGGAGCGTTACGCCCCCAAGGCCCACAACTGGGGTGGTGTAGATGCGGTGAACAGGTTCACGGGATTGTGCAAGAACATCGCAGAAAAACACATCCCACTCTCCCACCACACCTCCACACCAAGGGTCAGGAAGTCGTGGTTCACTCCTCAGGTCCATGAATTGCTGCAAGAACGCAACGCAGTGACGGAACTACTTCTCTCCGCGGACGAGACGGAACGCGACGTCCAAGCCGAAAAGCTGAAAGAGCTGAAGGTCGCCACCTCCTGTGCCATCATGGATGCGAAGCAGCAGGCATGGGTGCGTAGCTGCAACGCCGCCACACCACCACCTCTCAGCAGCACTTTCCGGAGGTTGAAGGAGCTCAGTGGTGACCGGGTGAAACCCATCACCAAAGCAGTCGCTACCCCGGAGGGCCCTCTGACGAACACACCGCAGGAAAAAGCGAACACCCTGGCCCGCTACTTCGCCGCAGTGAGTGGAGACGGCACGCCCCCTTCTCTCGCCAACCCGCAGCGTACTGCTAGGCGCAACAACACACAGAGCGAGGGCTACACCGGAGCGGCAAGCGAAGCTCCCTTCACCTTGCCGGAGCTCGATTACGCGATGAGCTCGCTGAAGCTGGGCAAAGCACCTGGGCTGGACGAGATGCACAACGAGCTCTTGCTGCATCTTGGGCCCAAAGGACGAGACGCCTTACTCCACGTCCTCAACTTATCCTGGTGCAAAGGTGAACTCCCTACATCGTGGCTGCAGAGCAACATCGTGCCCATCGCTAAGAACGGGAAGGACGCCAGCATCCCCGCGTCGTACCGCCCCATCTCTCTTACGAGCAACGTCTGCAAACTCTTGGAGAAGATGGTCAAGTGCCGCATCACCCAGATGCAAGACAGTCCGGACCTGCCGCAGTACAGGGGCCCACACCGCACACAAGCAGGTTTCCGCCGTCGTCTCTCCACGATAGACCAGCTCGCGGCGCTCATGCAGCGGGTGAATGCGGGGAAGAACCGCCCCACCATCGCACTCTTCTTCGACGTAGAAAAGGCGTTCGACACTGTGTCTCGCAAGCGCATACTCCAGGCGCTGAAGCACAAGCAGCACCTGCCACCACGCTACCTCAACTGGATTGAAGCCTTCACCAGTGACCGCTCCGCCTGTGTTTCAGTGGATGGAGCAAAGAGTGCGCAGTACGTGATGAGAGCTGGAGTACCGCAGGGTACAGTACTGTCACCCCTCCTTTTCCTCGCTGCTATGGACGAAGTTGCGGAAGCGCTCGACGACCTCAGTGCAACATATCCCACATTCTTCGCCGACGACATGGCAGTCACCGTGCAAGGGGAAACATTAGGGGAAGTGCAAGAATTGGCGCAAGCGGTCATCAACCGTGTCACAGCGGCGATGGAGCCACTCGGAATGCGCCTCTCCAGCACAAAGACCGTCTTCACCTTCTTCGGCACAAGAAACGTCCTCAACAAGTACCCGTTAGCGGCCGACACAGAACTTTGGCTGAGGAACGGTATTCGGGTGCCCTACTCCGCCACACCCAAATACCTGGGATTGACGCTGGATCCGTCCTTGACGATGGAGGCACACACCACCGCAGTCATCACCAGGGTGCAAAAAAGGCTCGGTCTGATGAAGATGTTGTCTGGAACCACGTGGGGAGCTAACACACACACCCTCCGCACCACCTATCTCACATACGTACTTCCCCTGATCCGCTATGCTCTTGGCATATACGGTCCACAGCAAGGCGACCACTCGACCACGTGGTCGACCATTTTGGCGTGGTCGACCACGTGGTCGACCACGAAAAAAAAAAAAATTTTTTTTTTGTGAAAAAAAAAAACACTTTTTTTTTTTTTTTTTTCAGGTTAAAAATCGGATTTTGTCTTTGCCAAAATTTTTTTTTGGGTCGACCTTGGGTGGTCGACACCCATATAGCCGTGGAACCCGTTGTAGGACCTCAAAACACCTCGTGGGTGCAGTTTCTGGCGGTTTTGGCCCAGTATGACCACCAAAACACGTCGGTGGTCGACCTCATGGTCGACCCCATGGTCGACCACATGGTCGACCACGTGGTCGACCACGTGGTCGACCATGGTCGAGGAGGTCATTTTCATGGTCGACCACGTGGTCGAGTGGTCGCCTTGGTATAAGAGACCCTACATAGGCCTTATAAGCCATTTTTTTTGCTTCGGGAGGTCAAAAGTGCACCCTTTGGGATACAAAATTACATATTTACCCCCGGTGAGTTCACTTTATCTCCCCTCGGGAGCCAATATTTCCCCTCGGGCCCTACGGGCCCTCGGGGAAATATTGGCTCCCTCGGGGGAGATAAAGTGACTCCCCGGGGGTAGAATAAATAACTATTGTATCCCTCAGGGTACACTTTATACCCTCCCTTACGCAAAAATTATTCCCTATAGGGTGTAAAATTTACCCACTTTATCTCCCTCCTGCTCACTTTATCTCCCCAGGGAGATAAAGTGAGCAGGAGGGAGATAAAGTGAGCAGGAGGGAGATAAAGTGAGCAGGAGGGAGATAAAGTGAGCAGCAGGGAGATAAAGTGAGCAGGAGGGAGATAAAGTGACCAAAATTTTTTTTTTGGCAAAGACAAATTTCAGCTGAAAAAAAAATTTTTTTTGGGCTCAGATTGGCCCAAAAATGCAAAAAAACGAAAAATTTTGATGTTTTGAGCATCACATATTTATTTCCTGGCCATTTTGTGTATAAAATATCCACCCTGTACAGTTTGTATGGGCCAGCACCTTAGCAAAAAATCGAAAAATCTCAAAAAAAAAATTTTTTTTTTCGGCAAAATTTCGACCCCTGACCTGGGTTTTTGGGCACCAAAAAATGCGAAAAAACGCAAAAATCGGGTGTTTTGACCATCTGTGGTTACACAAAACACACTTCTGTGCACAAGCCTACACCAATACAGTGGCTATACAAGGCGATTTTTGACCAAAAAAAATTTTTTTTTTTCGCCCAAAATTTGCCGTGGTACCTCATAAAATGGCCCAAAGAATCCAATGAAAACCTCAGATTGGGCAAATTATGAAAAAAATTTTCAACTCAAATTTTCAACCAAAATACGGTCAAAAGTCGCCCAATAGGCTCGCTTCGCTCGCCTATTGAGCTCATTCTGTGGGTTAGGGTCCGGTTTTTTTTCTCGTTTTCCCGTTTTTTTTTGAAAAATTGCCAAAAAATCAAAAATAATACCCAAAAAGTCACAAAATTCTGAAATTTTGAATTTTTCCCTGATTTTTTTCAGAAATTTCAAGAAAAATGACAAGGATTCTGGTCTACAGTAGCCTGTATAAGCAAGGCGACCACTCGACCACGTGGTCGACCATTTTGGCGTGGTCGACCACGAAAAAAAAAAAAAATTTTTTTTTGTGAAAAAAAAAAACACTTTTTTTTTTTTTTTTTTCAGGTTAAAAATCGGATTTTGTCTTTGCCAAAATTTTTTTTTGGGTCGACCTTGGGTGGTCGACACCCATATAGCCGTGGAACCCGTTGTAGGACCTCAAAACACCTCGTGGGTGCAGTTTCTGGCGGTTTTGGCCCAGTATGACCACCAAAACACGTCGGTGGTCGACCTCATGGTCGACCCCATGGTCGACCACATGGTCGACCACGTGGTCGACCACGTGGTCGACCATGGTCGAGGAGGTCATTTTCATGGTCGACCACGTGGTCGAGTGGTCGCCTTGTCCACAGCTGTCAACACACCTGATGGACAAGCTGGAGGCCGAACACAACGCCGCGGCGCGTATCATCACCGGATGTCCTTTGCCTACGTCTCGCGCCAAATTGCTGTGGGAGGCACGCCTGACCCCGATAGTGGACCTGATGCGATTGGACGCCGTAACTGCGTTCGAGTTGTTTCGGCGTCACACCGACACGCCAGGGAAAGCGGCCTGCGGCTACACCTCCGCCTCCCTCACGCTCAACAACTGGCTCTCCGCCGCCCAGCGACTCTCCTCCGAGGCACACAAGGCAGTGCTACCAACGCGACAAGTCGCGCGCGACACGCGACAAACCACCCGCGACAGCGCGACAAAATGAGTTGTCGCAAAAATCGAAAAATTTTTTTTTCCATTTTGAGACACTTTTTTTTTTTTTTTTGTTAGGAAAAATCGCGTTTTTTCCGGGTACTTAGCAAAATTTTGGTCAAAAAATGATGGCTTTTGCTTACGTCGCTACTGTACCGTCTGCGATGGTTTTTTCTGGATTTTTTTTTTTGGATTTTTTTTTCCAAAATCGCCCACACCCAAAAAAAAAAAAAATTTTTTTTTTTGGTGAAAATTTTTGTGATGTCGAAAAAAAAAATTTTTTTTGGGCGCGACAGCGCGACAAGTGGCACTTTGTCGCGCGACTAGAATCTCTTGTCGCGTTGGTAGCACTGCACAAGGAGTTCCGCAGACCTGGGGTGCATATGGCAGATATGCAGCGTCACCTGCCTGTAGACCCGTGGTATTGGAGTGACGTACTGCCCCGCCTAAGTATCACCGCCACGATACCTGGGATACGCCGCTCCGACCCTGAGCCAGATGACGAAAAATTCCTGCTCCTCACAGAGGAGGCCCTCCAACGCCTTCCCCCCTGCGAATGGCACGCCTACACCGACGGCTCTGTCCAGGGCAAAAGCGGGGGTGCTGGGGTAGTGCTGTACAAGCTCCCCGAGATGCGAGAACCCAACTGCTCCTTCTCCTACGGGGCCGGCACCGGCGCAAGCAGCTTTCAAGCCGAAATGATCGCCATAGGCCACTCCATTGACCTTCTCTTTGACAAAGCAACCCCTGGGGCCACCTGCGCCATCCTCACAGACTCGCAATCGTCCCTGCGTGCGCTAGAGAGCGGTCCCAAGAAGGCCAGAGAGGACTTCGAACACAAACTCTGGAAAGGACTACACCGGCTTGCCGGCAACAACATAAACCTAATACTGCACTACGTCCCCTCGCATGTGCAGGTCCTGGGCAATGATGCTGCTGACGCTGCGGCCGCAGAAGGCACCAAGATGGTGCAGAGCCCTGGCCTGTCCTTCTCTGCCGCCAGATCATGTGCGAGACGTCACCTGGCGAACACCCCTTCCGTCGAGCAGCCCGGCACGAACACGGTGTACGCCAGGAAGGCCGGAGCGGACGTAGCGGTGCTGCAACCTCCCGTCCACTGCACGGACCTCACCCGCAGGGGGGAAACCACCATCCGCAGCCTCCGAGCTGGCAGCAACCAGCTAACGTTCGACTTCCGCACCTCGTCGAACACTGCCACATGCCTGCGATGCGACAAGCCCTGCACCCTGAAGCACCTGTTCTTCTCCTGCCGACAAACGTGTAGCGAAAGCCTCCCGGACCTCCATACCCTCCTCATGCGAGAGCCGGCGACCGCCCTGAAGTACCTCGTCAGCGAGAGTTTCCTGCCTGGCCCGCTTGAGGAGTACCTCCGTAACGGTAGTTAGTCGTGACTGAGTTGTTGTTGATTAATATTATTATGTTCTGTGTTTAATCTTGTGTCATAGGCTGCAGTACGACTTACGTCGCGCTGCTAGCCCCTGACAACAAGCGTGTTATTCATGTCCCCCTATTTACAACGGGTATTTTGTTGCTTTTCTGCTGTCTTTCCCCACATGTTACCCAATCAAAAGCCTTTCGTTCGCTCGTTCAGCGTTCCCCCTACCCATTTTTCCACATCTCTACCACACTTCTCACACCGTAGAAATCCCTGATGCATAATTCTCTCTCGCTATTGAAGCCCCAGGTCCCTCCGCACTCGAAGTACGCCCAGAGAGGCGTACTCCACATTTTACCCAGCGGACGCTTCTTTATGCACCTAGTTATCCCCTTTTTATGCCGCCACTCCCTAAACTCTCTGTACCACAGCACAATGTATTTACCGCTCTTTTGGAGGTCAACAGTCGTTAAACACAAGTAGATTAGGAGCATCTGACTGTACATTAATCAATTAAAGCAAACTATACATGTGCGGACGGAGGTGTACCACACATCTACCCTACGAATGCTCTTCCCGTGCCCCAATTCCCCCCCTATTTAATACTGCCAACACACCCTTCCCCCTTTACACAATACGCACGTGCCGGTGAAGCTGCTTAGGGGTCTACCCGGCCACCTTGCATTTTCCACCGATTACGCTGCCTGTCAAAACAACAACACAATCTTGAGGGTCACCAGCGACTACCGCGCTGCAGTTACCCCATTGTTCCCCTTCAAAGGGTAGTGACCCACACTTTTACTTTAACTGCTCACACCTTATCCTCTTTTGAAACTTTTAAAATGCAAAATGTAACCTTTTCTGTCGCAACCAAACACCTCGAGGGGAGGCGCCAGTGTCTACCGCGCTCTGGTAACCTCCTCTTTTTCATTTATCATTTATTTTTCTTTTACGGCAGCAATTACTGTTAGGTGAAAGGGTGCGTAGCGACACCCCCGATGCGAGCTACCAACACAACCATCAAAACCCCCCTTATGACTAAACATGCAAGCACATGCACGCACAAACACTACATGTGCCCAAAGAGGCGTGCGGCGCGTCTTACCATACGGACGTTCTTCCCGCCCACCAAAATCCCAAATTCCCCAACTCCCCTATTTAATACCCCCACCTCACCCTTCCCCCTTTACACAATACACACGTGCCGGTGAAGCTGCGTAGGAGTCTACTAGGCCACCTTGCATGCTCCACCAGGTACGCTACTAGCGAAAACAACAGCACACTCTTATGGGACACTATGTCAACCGCAGTAGCCCCAAACTTCCCCCCCACGGGTAGTGACACACACTTCTACAATTTGTAACAAAACAAAACTTTAATAACTCAAATTTTAATTTTTAAAAAAAAAAATGTTTTATTTTAAAATATTTTTTTTCGCAATTGCAAACTGAAACAACCTGTCGCTATCAACACCTTGCGGGGAGGCGCCAGTGGGTACCGCGCCCCTGTAACCTCCCACCTTTTTATTTTCGGCAGCAGTCACTGTAAAGTAGACGGGTGCGTAGCGACACCCCCGATGCGAGCCACCTGTACTACCATTTAACCCCCCTTATCCCCATATGCAAGTAAGATACGTTACGCAATGTGGGAACGTACTACTCGTGCCCTACTCACTAGTTTATTTTTCTGCCACGACAACCCCCAGACTCAGCCCCTGCCCGTGGCCCGATGTAGTACCCTAAGCACACCCGATTGCGGCACAGGCAAATGCGACGACAAGGGGAGGAGGGGTGGGGAGAGCGATGGGTACCTGAAGTGGAAGTTGCGCCTCTGCTGGGTGTCCGAGTCTCATAGGTAATAACACGAGCCACATGCCCCAAAAGAACGCCACCAACACCCCAACAAGGGCAAATCGTGTACGCCGCCACAACACAAACCTACCTAAGAGATCAGGGCTCCTGGTGGGGGTTTGCGACTGCCACAGATGCCTGCCTCTCACTCTGCCCGCCCCCTCGCCCCTAAAGACACACAAACACACCAGTCACTGCATTTTGTTGATGTTAAAATCGATTGCGCCCTGGGTGCTATCTTGGGATATGAAAGGGGGAAAGCGTGTGATGGGGGCGAGCTGTGTGTACCCTATTTGCTGCCTTACGTTTCACTTTCCACACCGCCCCATATAAATACACACTAGTTATACTTACACAATGCATATTCCCTTTTATTTATTTATTTTTTTTTTTTTTTTTTTTTTGAGTGACTTTTAAGCGTATACCTTTGGCTAAGCACGCCACGACACCGCTTACATTACTGCGCGCACCACTCCATTTGTATTTTCCAGTTTTAGGGGAGGTATCCTCGCGTACGAGCTGTTTGACTCCAAAGTGATTCCCCGGCCTCTCAAGCAAGCAGGAGACCAACGTCAGGGGAGGTGTAATGAGATACCCTGGGCCGTGCCCACCTTTTGTGTTCTGTTCATTTTGTTTGAGTGGTGCGCCCACCTTGCTTTTTGTTCATTGTGTACTAACCTATCGCAATAAAAAGACCACTAAAGGCCAAAGAGAAAAAAAAAAAAAAAAAAAAAAAAACACAACGCTATGCATAAGCGATACACGCTTCGTGTGCAGCTAAAACATGCTACGGGTTTAACTCCATCGGGTTAACGCAACACCTGCGCCGCTGTGACACTTTGCTGGCTCGTGTGGTTGTGATAACGCAACGGTCTACACGTGCGTTACACACAACGGTCTTCGTATACGATACACACAACGCTATGTATATGCGATACGCGCGTTACCCGCATCGTGTGGTTACCAAACGCAGCCCACCTTCGGTGGGCTGCTGCAACTCGTGCCGTGTGTGGTCCATGCATGGTTCTCACACCGCGCTGGCACGTTTCCCAAGCCGCAAACACGTTTACCTGCCTGAAAAACGGGGTTTTTGGCCAAAACGCCTGTTTTGCCTGTAGAACCCTGTAGAAGCCTTAAGAAACACGTGTATAAAAGGGGTACTCGTGACACCCTGGTGTCAGGGTCTCTAACGGTTTAACGCTTCGCTGAGCCTATACACCCCCCAAAAAGTGTCCGATCTTTCCAAAGAAACAGTTTTTTGAGCTGGGCGAAGCTTCTACACCCTGAAAAAAAAACCGATTTTTGGTCGATTTTGGTCGGATCCACCAGGGAGGGGGGGGGTGACTTAGGGGGAGTTTTTTAAACCACGCGCAGGGGGTTAAAAACTAGAAAACACAAGTGTTTTCTAGAATTTGGTAAGGGCTGGATTTTTGGCCCAATCTTTCCAATGCCGAAAAAATCTTACACTTTGGCGCCTCTGCGAGAAATGTCATTTTTTGGGGTACCCCGTCGGGGGGGGTTAGGGTACAGGGTACGCCACAAAAGCAACCTTAAAAACCTTAACACAGAGTGTTAAGGAATAACGGACCGCTTTCATCGAAACGCGTTCTTTTGCGAATAACGGACCGCTTCCATCGAAACGCGTTCTTTTGTGAAAAACGGACAGCTTCCATCGAAACGCGTTCTTTTGTGAAAAACGGACCGCTCTCATCGAAACGCGTTCTTTTGTGAGAAACGGACCGCTTCCATCGAAACGCGTTCTTTTGTGAAAAACGGACAGCTTCCATCGAAACGCGTTCTTTTGTGAAAAACGGACCGCTCTCATCGAAACGCGTTCTTTTGTGAGAAACGGACCGCTTTCATCGAAACGCGTTCTTTTGTGAAAAACGGACCGCTTTCATCGAAACGCGTTCTTTTGTGAAAAACGGAGCGCTTTCATCGCAACGCGTTCTTTTGCGAAAAACGGACCGCTTCCATCGAAACGCGTTCTTTTGCGTAAAACGGACCGCTTTCATCGAAACGCGTTCTTTTGCGAATAACGGACCGCTTCCATCGCAACGCGTTCTTTTGCGAAAAACGGACCGCTTCCATCGAAACGCGTTCTTTTGTGAAAAACGGACCGCTTCCATCGAAACGCGTTCTTTTGTGAAAAACGGACCGCTTTCATCGAAACGCGTTCTTTTGTGAAAAACGGACCGCTTCCATCGAAACGCGTTCTTTTGTGAAAAACGGACCTCTTTCATCGAAACGCGTTCTTTTGCGCAAAACGGACCGCCTTCATCGAAACGCGTTCTTTTGTGAAAAACGGACCGCTCTCATCGAAACGCGTTCTTTTGTGAGAAACGGACCGCTTTCATCGAAACGCGTTCTTTTGTGAAAAACGGACCGCTTTCATCGAAACGCGTTCTTTTGTGAAAAACGGACCGCTCTCATCGAAACGCGTTCTTTTGTGAGAAACGGACCGCTTTCATCGAAACGCGTTCTTTTGTGAAAAACGGACCGCTTTCATCGAAACGCGTTCTTTTGCGAAAAACGGACCGCTTCCATCGAAACGCGTTCTTTTGCGAATAACGGACCGCTTTCATCGAAACGCGTTCTTTTGCGAATAACGGACCGCTTCCATCGAAACGCGTTCTTTTGTGAAAAACGGACCGCTCTCATCGAAACGCGTTCTTTTGTGAGAAACGGACCGCTTCCATCGAAACGCGTTCTTTTGTGAAAAACGGACCGCTCTCATCGAAACGCGTTCTTTTGTGAGAAACGGACCGCTCTCATCGAAACGCGTTCTTTTGTGAGAAACGGACAGCTTTCATCGAAACGCGTTCTTTTGTGAAAAACGGACCGCTTTCATCGAAACGCGTTCTTTTGTGAAAAACGGAGCGCTTTCATCGCAACGCGTTCTTTTGCGAAAAACGGACCGCTTCCATCGAAACGCGTTCTTTTGTGAAAAACGGACCGCTTCCATCGAAACGCGTTCTTTTGTGAAAAACGGACCGCTTCCATCGCAACGCGTTCTTTTGCGAAAAACGGACCGCTTTCATCGAAACGCGTTCTTTTGTGAAAAACGGACCGCTTTCATCGAAACGCGTTCTTTTGTGAAAAACGGACCGCTTTCATCGAAACGCGTTCTTTTGTGAAAAACGGACCGCTTTCATCGAAACGCGTTCTTTTGTGAGAAACGGACCGCTTTCATCGAAACGCGTTCTTTTGTGAAAAACGGACCGCTTTCATCGAAACGCGTTCTTTTGCGAAAAACGGACCGCTTCCATCGAAACGCGTTCTTTTGCGAATAACGGACCGCTTTCATCGAAACGCGTTCTTTTGCGAATAACGGACCGCTTCCATCGAAACGCGTTCTTTTGTGAAAAACGGACCGCTCTCATCGAAACGCGTTCTTTTGTGAGAAACGGACCGCTTCCATCGAAACGCGTTCTTTTGTGAAAAACGGACAGCTTCCATCGAAACGCGTTCTTTTGTGAAAAACGGACCGCTCTCATCGAAACGCGTTCTTTTGTGAGAAACGGACCGCTTTCATCGAAACGCGTTCTTTTGTGAAAAACGGACCGCTTTCATCGAAACGCGTTCTTTTGTGAAAAACGGAGCGCTTTCATCGCAACGCGTTCTTTTGCGAAAAACGGACCGCTTCCATCGAAACGCGTTCTTTTGTGAAAAACGGACCGCTTCCATCGAAACGCGTTCTTTTGTGAAAAACGGACCGCTTCCATCGCAACGCGTTCTTTTGCGAAAAACGGACCGCTTTCATCGAAACGCGTTCTTTTGTGAAAAACGGACAGCTTCCATCGAAACGCGTTCTTTTGTGAAAAACGGACCGCTTTCATCGAAACGCGTTCTTTTGTGAAAAACGGACCGCTTCCATCGAAACGCGTTCTTTTGCGAAAAACGGACCGCTTCCATCGCAACGCGTTCTTTTGCGAAAAACGGACCGCTTTCATCGCAACGCGTTCTTTTGCGAATAACGGACCGCTTTCATCGAAACGCGTTCTTTTGCGAATAACGGACCGCTTTCATCGAAACGCGTTCTTTTGCGAAAAACGGACCGCTTTCATCGAAACGCGTTCTTTTGCGAAAAACGGACCGCTTTCATCGAAACGCGTTCTTTTGCGAAAAACGGACCGCTTTCATCGAAACGCGTTCTTTTGTGAGAAACGGACCGCTTCCATCGAAACGCGTTCTTTTGCGAAAAACGGACCGCTTCCATCGAAACGCGTTCTTTTGCGAAAAACGGACCGCTTTCATCGAAACGCGTTCTTTTGCGAAAAACGGACCGCTTTCATCGAAACGCGTTCTTTTGTGAAAAACGGACCGCTTCCATCGAAACGCGTTCTTTTGTGAAAAACGGACCGCTTCCATCGAAACGCGTTCTTTTGTGAAAAATGGACCGCCTTCATCGAAACGCGTTCTTTTGTGACAAATGGGCCGCTTTCATCGAAACACGTTCTTTTGTGAGGAACCAGCTGCTTTCAGACAACTGAAGTATTAGTAATGTTTTGCCATTTGATGTCCTAGTCGAAGTCCCCCTGCTGTATCCTTATGTTTTGTACTTCCCTCACTTGAATACTGCTGTAGCAGACGTTCAGACAAGAGGTCAGGTGGAAATGGTGGCAGAGGTGAGGTGAGATTGGTGACTACCTGAAGTGGGCATTTTTTGGGCTTGTAGTGAAATTTAGTTTTTTTTGGCAATCCTTAACACTCCTGGCTGGTGTGGTTGATAAACGCAACCGAACACAACGAAACGGATCCGCTCTATACGTTACGATCCGTATGCAACCAACGCATGCAACGCAACGCAACCGATGTGTACGTGACGATGAGAACGTAACGAAACAAACACAACCAACGCAACGGATGCAACGCAACCTGTGTGTACGTTGCGTTCTGTATGCAACGAATGCAACGCGTGCAACACAACGCAACCTATGCGTACGTTGCGATCTGTATATATCGGTCTCTACACAACGAACGCAACCCATGCAACGCAACGCAACCGATGTGTACGTAACGATCGGAACGCAACGAACGTAACCAACCGAACACAACCAACGCAACGCAACCGCTCTGTTCGTTGCACTCTGTATAAAACGATCTCTACACAACGAACGCAACGCATGCAACACAACGTAACCGGTGTGTACGTAACGAACGCAACGTAGCGAAGGCAACGCAACCAACGCAACGAGTGGTTACAAACCCCCACGCATGGTTCTCACACCGCTCTGGCACGTTTCCCAAGCCTCAAACCCGGTTACCTGCCTGAAAAACCGGGTTTTTGGCCAAAACGCCTGTTTTGCCTGTATAACCCTGTAGAA
Organism: Rhynchopus sp. YZ270_cl-10; assembly: GCA_964035575.1. NCBI lineage: Eukaryota > Euglenozoa > Diplonemea > Diplonemida > Diplonemidae > Rhynchopus > Rhynchopus sp. YZ270_cl-10. The sequence goes on along the minus strand of OZ037846.1, from coordinate 794,576 downwards.
GCCTTAAGAAACACGTGTAAAAAAGGGGTACTCGCGACACCCTGGTTTCAGGGTCTGTCAGGGTTTGGAGGTCTTTCTCATTTGCAAACCCTAAAAAAAACCTCCTATCTTCCCAAGAATCCACTTTTTTGACCTCTTTGGACGTTTAGAGACCTCAAAAAAAATGGCCGAAACCCACCCCGGGGGGGGGGGTGTTAAGGGGAGGGTGGGTGTGTGGTGTTGAAGCAACCTTAAAGACCTTAACACCGAGTGTTAAGGAATTGGGCACAAAGTCGTTACACCTGGCGAATATAGAACCCCATCCCAGTCGTAGAGGTTAGTGATTGCTGATGTCACGCACACACTCTGCACGTCTGCCTATTCGCTTCAGTACACACAAACACCGCCGTCATAGCATTTATCAGAGTTGATGTCGGATCGTGATCTGTTGTTTGCATTTTCGCCGTGTTCCATATTTTCACTACTTTGCCACATTGTGCACAAAAAATAGGTACAGCAATTGTACTGTCGTCCCTGCCATCCTCTCCCCTGCTACACACACTATTTACTCATCCACATCATCACGAAAACCATCGTTCAGTAAAATGCGCACTCTCTGACGTGTGAGGTTATGTTCTGTGCAAAGTACCTCAATTGTGGTGGTCATTTCCATCTCCCAACGCTGGACCCTCACATACTGTAAACTTGTTTAAGTAGCTTTGCTACGCCAGGGGGGTCTCTAGGATAACATATGTCGCGAATAAGAAAGTCTTTTCCCCTCCCCCTTTTTCGCTATATTTTTTTTGCGCGTACCATTTATCTATTACTACGTGCCCTTTTTGTTGTTATTGCTTACCACTTGCTTCGGCAAGGTTGGTTGAGGACGTTACGGGGAAATCTCACCACCTTCATCAGTATTTTTGTGTTGTGTTTCCCCAGTCTCGCCCTCATGACCACATACCTCGCTGCCGTTTTTTCGGCGCTATTAACCAAAAAAGACCTTTCCCCCCATATTTTATCCTAAAGAGACCCCCCACCCACCAGCACACAACACACATCCACACACCCCTGCTCCACACACAGCAAAGGTTTGTGAGGATCAAAAGCCCAACGATGCGATGCCTGAACAGCGCACTGACCATTGACGGGTCTCTCAGTGCTGCTGAGGTTAAGAAGCGCACCATCATGTTTGTGTTCTGTGTGGCCTCAGCAGTCTCGGCTCTGGTTGTTTTGTTGATGCAGCAGAAGAAGGACGGGCAGAGTAAGATTGTTTTCAAACTCGGGGGTTGCATAATTGCTGCAGCTGGGTTTGTTGCCATGGTGAAGGTGCTCTGCAAGCAGCAACTGCACACCACGTTTGTGGTGGGGTATATGTACTCGTTTGGCATTGGCATCCTCATATGGGATTTGCACGCACGCACTTATGCTTACTTTGCCTGGCCAATTCTGATCGTGGTTGTGGACATGTTGCTTGTGATGCAAGTCGCATCACGGTACAGTACATGGTTCGTGGGTGCGACAATGGTGTGGCTGTGTGTGATGGGATGTGAGGAATCCTTCAGATTTGGCTTGTTTGACCTTCCTGGGTTGTTGCCGTACGAAGGTGAACACAGCAGGAGAGCGTTGATTGTAGAAAAGACGGACTGCGAGTTCTTACCCTGCAAGACACCATTTCCCCAACTTGAACTGATTTCCAGTCTTTTTGTCTTCCTGATCGACTTCTTCGTGACACGCAGGTTTGCGCAGAACGTGCTGAAGGAGCAGGAGTCAATGAGGCGCACGATCAGCGTTGTGCAGGAGATTGCGTCGCTTCTTGCGGGGTACGACGTGGAGCAGGTGGCGGAGATGCTGGACGTGCATGGGGGTGACCTGCCTGAGGGGATGACTGCTGCCCTGTGGAGACTGGAGAAGAACCTGCGCATGTACAAAGCGTACCTCCCGAAGACGTGTCTGCCGTTTCAGGATGGGGTGGAGAAGGTGGACTCAGAGAGCGAAGGGCGAGACCTGACAGAGACAGCAGACACATCCACAGAGTCCTCACATTTGAGAAATGAGAACTTGCCAGTGTGCTTGCCACTGGGTCTGTCCTCGGGAAAGGCAACCCTGCTGACACTGAACGTGAAGGACACCCTGCATTTGCTGGAGAAGGACAGTGCGACCTACTCCTCCTTCTTCACCACTCTCCTCCTGAAGACCCTGCAGGCAACAGAGACAAGACGTGGGATGGTGGACGTGTTCATCGGGGACAGGATCCACTGTTCGTTCAACGCCTCGAAGCAGTGTGCGACACATGCCACATCTGCACTGCACGCAGCAAGCCTGCTTCTGAAGGGTGCGAGCAGCTTTTGTGAGAAGGTGAATGCTGGTGTTGCGACTGGGAAGGTGCTGCGTGGTGACATGGGTTGTGAGGTGATGCGTCGGTTCAGCATGGTGGGGGAGCTTGTGCGTGATGTGAACGGACTGGAACGTGTGGGGCGTATGCTGGGGTGTGATGTGGTGTGCAACAGGATGTGCTTCAGCGATGCTGAGTGCGAACACCAGCTGCGTCTGCTTCCGTGCAAGGTGGAGGTTGCCTCTGATTGTGAGGCACAGGTTGTGGCAGAAGTGATGGCTCAGCTGAGTGATGCAGCAGAAGCAGTTGACGAGTGGATGTACATGATAGGTGGGAAGAAGCATTGGGAGGAGTACAACATTGCCGTGCGTGGGTACCTGCGTGGTGAGCAGTCTGACCTTGACGTTGCTATGGCATGGACAGCTGCGGGAGGGGTTGGCACACCAGCACACGCAGTTCCTTCTGGGACGTGCAGTGTTGTGTGTTGCTCTCAGATGTGTTCCGTGAAGTAGCACTGTTGTGTTTGCTCAGATTTACATCTGGCATTTGCTTCAAACTGCAAACCCGTTTTGTTCACGAGGATTTTGCGCTCACCCTTTTCTTTTCTTGTGTCGTTCGTTACAGCAGCGATACCTTTATGTTTTGAGTTTTTTATTAACTGCGCAAAGTACCCGATACACCAAACACACACGTCTCTGAACAAGCTTACACCCATATAATGGCTAGACAAAGTGATTTTTTTCTTCTTCTTTTATTTTACTTGGGCACTTTCCTCGCTTCTTAATGCTCTGGTAGCTCCACGAGGACCAGATCGACGTCATATCAGTGGTGCCGTTTCTCTCTTTTTTGGGAGTGGCTTTTTTGCCATTCCTGAAAAAACTTTCAACCACCCCGTCCAACAAGCCCCCCTCCCTTTTCACAGAACAACACAAAAGGCGCGCCACACTATGTCCGGGGATGAGGATGCTATTACCATTCTGTTTGATGCTGAGGTGAGTGTATTTGATGCTGAGGGGGGTGCACTTGGCGTCGGGGACGTCTTGGTAGCCTACGTTCGTGAACACGAGGATTATAGGGTGTTTCTCGGCGTCGGCGACGACAAGCTGACAGACAACTATCTGAGCATCCGGCACTACCGATACGACCTGGCAGAACCGCTCACGGTACGCAGGGTGAAGGCGCAGACGTACTACAACCTGCGTCTTGCCTCCGGCACGGTGTACTCCCTCTCCTTCGCAACAGAAATGAACGGCATCGCGTTCGCAGCCTACGTTCTCTCTACGCTATGGCTAGATTCCGACCGCTCTGCCCCCATGCAGCTCATCCTGAAGGAGGGCAGCCCCGACACGCCTTTCGCTAATGGAGCAGAAGTCAAGCTTTCGTCGCTCATATGGGATGTCGCTTTTCTGGCATCCAATGAAAACGCGTTTCAGGTAAAAGGGATTGACGATCCGAATGCGGAGCTCTTAAAAAGCAGTATGCGGATAGGTGCAGGGACGGTCCCTTTGTTGGATGCGGTGCTGTTGGGGAGGACAAAGAAAACGAAGCTTTTGATCGCAGCGGATGGGGTTGTTATGTACGTCGACGTAAACGGGCTTATCTCAGCCGCAACCCCACCGCCAAATTTATCGTTTCAGATTTCGAATGGATCGCAGCATTTTACTCCTACCTCTGAGGGGGCGATTCCTGCTGGGATTTCACCACCTCCTCCAGATCTTGAGGCAACATGCCCGCAACCACAACAAGGAAGTTTTTCTTCAGCTCAGCCGATTCTTAGTGTTTCTCCCGCTCCAATACGCCCAGAAAAGAAACGGCTATCTGCAGGAGCGAGACGGAGTTACGGCAGCGAACGCAGCTCTCATTTAAGCGAGCACGCGACCGAGGGGGATGATGAAGAGCGGGGCCTTCTACCCAGAGAAAGCACTCTACAGCTAGCTTCTGGTCGCCCTGCATTTGGACACTCTCTTACCTTTCCGGTTGATCTTAACCGCAGGGATTTTGACGACAACCTCTTAGAAGAAGCCTCCGCACTCCCTCTTGTCCGTGCAGACTGGATTCTCTCGCACCCCATAGCTTCGGGTCTGCGGGTCCTTCTAAACATCGCAGTGTTCCTCCTTTGGGTCCTTCTCGCAAAGCATTGGAATGAGCCGCAATGGAATTCACCATATGGGGTACTCCCGGTTGGAGCGTTTTTGCTTTTTTCGTTGACAATCGATATAGCGATGGTCTGGAAGAGGGAAAGCTTCCGCTCGAACTTTGTGCGATTAGTAGGATACCGTGGGGGGTTGGTGTACCGGCAGGCACATTGCGTATTGTCAACCCCACAAAACATGGTTTTATCTGTTTTATGTCTTTGCGGGGTAGTCTTGGCACCTATTTACCCCGCCATCCGTGTTGCCTTCAATCACCACGACCTTTCAACACATGACCAACGTAAATACATTCTCTCTCTCGGGGTTTTCCCACTCTTTGCTGCATCGTTGCTTACCGTTCTCCTCAAATTCCGTCTGACCTCTCTGCTATTACATGACATCTGGTTAGGTTGTGTACCTCCTCTGGAAAACACTCCTGGAGGACGTCGAGACTTTGCGTGTTCATCCTACAAAAGCTGGGCACGACCGTTGGTCGCTACCACAGGAGGGGCGAGACAGCTTTTTTTGCATATCGCAACGGATTGGGCGGAGGTCCTGTTTGTCATATGTGGTGCCGTGGTTTTGGGTGCAGGTTGGGCGATTTGGGCGTTAATATATGCGACACACCATAGCACCTCGAGGGACACCTATTTGAAATACCTACCTCCATTAGCTGCGGCATTAAGCGTTATCATTTTTGCCTCAACGCTGAGAGGCTGGAAACGTACCCTACACACCCCACTGCAACGTTACACAAGCCATTTTGAGTTCCGCAGAACCGACGAAGCCAAGGGGTCACGCCATGGCGATCTCGCGGCCTGGACAGACACCCTCGTCTACCTTCAAGGTGTAGCTGCCTCCACCCAAAACTGGCAAATGGGGTTCTTTCATCTGCACGACATCTGCTTTGATGCGACGCTTTTCATAGGAATAGCAGGCTTCCTAGCAGGGGTCACTGCATTGATTGTACAATATTTTGCGTGAATTGAATGACCCGAATTTCATATTTCCTTTTGTTGAGATTTATACGAAAAAAAATAAAAGGGGTAAAAAAAAGATGAACTGCATTTAATAGGAAATGCGATAGATATACTGTGTATTTTTGTTATTGTTCTCGTTTCGTGTGAAAAAAAAGTAAGGGTGTTTGTGTCTACACTGAGCTAAGATTTCGAATTTAAAAAAAAGGGGGAAAAAAGGGGGAAAACGATAAGAAAAGTGAGAGCGTTTGGAAAAAAAAAGTAGTGCATTGATGATACTTTTGTGGAGTGTCCTGCAACGTAACGTTTTTTTTTTTTTTTTTTATATTTTTATATTTTTAAAGGTGACGAAACACGCAAGGTTTATTCATCTTCCAATCTGATGTTCGTGGCATAACCCTTTTCTGCACCGAAGGTGCTGCGAAATACCGGGAGGGCAATTCTTGTTTTTATTTTTTTTAAAGTATGTGCACGAGAGGCACATTCATCTTCCCTCTCCCTCTCCCTCTCCCTCTCCCTCTCCCTCTCCCTCTCCCTCTCCCTCTCCCTCTCCCTCTCCCTCTCCCTCTCCCTCTCCCTCTCCCTCTCCCTCTCCCTCTCCCTCTCCCTCTCCCTCTCCCTCTCCCTCTCCCTCTCCCTCTCCCTCTCCCTCTCCCTCTCCCTCTCCCTCTCCCTCTCCCTCTCCCTCTCCCTCTCCCTCTCCCTCTCCCTCTCCCTCTCCCTCTCCCTCTCCCTCTCCCTCTCCCTCTCCCTCTCCCTCTCCCTCTCCCTCTCCCTCTCCCTCTCCCTCTCCCTCTCCCTCTCCCTCTCCCTCTCCCTCTCCCTCTCCCTCTCCCTCTCCCTCTCCCTCTCCCTCTCCCTCTCCCTCTCCCTCTCCCTCTCCCTCTCCCTCTCCCTCTCCCTCTCCCTCTCCCTCTCCCTCTCCCTCTCCCTCTCCCTCTCCCTCTCCCTCTCCCTCTCCCTCTCCCTCTCCCTCTCCCTCTCCCTCTCCCTCTCCCTCTCCCTCTCCCTCTCCCTCTCCCTCTCCCCAGTTAACTTGTTAAAGCAGCTTTGCTGCGACATGGGGAGATCTGGTGTTACTGTAGATGATAGTATAAGATGCTTTGGTCCATTTTTGCTTTTATTACCTCTTTGCTCTGCAAAGGTTGGAACGGGAAAGTCAAAACACACCACCTTCATCAGGAATTTTTCCACAAATTTGTTTCCCCGGTGTGTTTTTCCTTCCCTCGTACGTCACAATAAACGAAACCCCTCCTCACATTGTTTTTGTTGCGCTTTCAGGACCTCATCGACGGATCACTATTTGTACACCAGATCTCCTCCCTCTCCCTCTCCCTCTCCCTCTCCCTCTCCCTCTCCCTCTCCCTCTCCCTCTCCCTCTCCCTCTCCCTCTGAAACACGCTTTAGCGGAGCAGCTTCGCTGCGTGTTGGGAGATCTTTGATAGAGACTACCGTCCTTTTGATTTGACATGGCACGCACACTGCTATTTGGCAGAATATTTATTTGATTTTCCTCAGGCTTTGTCCTGGTTGGCCGGGGTCCGTTTATGTTTCAGTCTCTACCCTCACCAAATCACCACACCATCTTCATCAGATTTTTTGTTGGAATTTGTTTTGGGTTGTTTCGGCTTCCACATTCGCCCCCCTCATCGTAGCGCCTATTTCGAGATAAAAGTATCCCCCTTCCCTCCTCTCCGTTTTCATCATTGCTGTTCGCCCTTCGCGGGTCTTTTAGGTACTCTCTATCTATCTCAGATCTCCCTCCCTCTCCCTCTCCCTCTCCCTCTCCCTCTCCCTCCTCCCTCCTCCCTCCTCCCTCCTCCCTCCTCCCTCCTCCCTCCTCCCTCCTCCCTCCTCCCTCCTCCCTCCTCCCTCCTCCCTCCTCCCTCCTCCCTTCTTTTTCAAATGTGTCCTTATTTGAGACATATTTCCATCTTTCAATATTTTTCTCCTTTTTTTAAGAGGTGAACTTAGATTTGATGGAGAAAAAAAAACGTGGCTGCTATCTCGTTGATGATAGTCTATAGCCAAACAATTTTGTTTTTAAAAAGGTGACAGGTACGTGAGACTTCGGTACCATTGTACCAACTTTTCAGCGTGTTTCCAGCAACGACAACGACAGTGGTAAAAGATGTGTGCGTACAAGCACATTCCTATTACAAAGTTTTCTTCCTTCATCCCCCCCACCAACCCCCAACCCTCCCAACCCCCTTTCTTCCCACTACATGACGATGAAGTAAATGACTTGACTTGTAGTATACTGTGTAGTTTTCACCTTTGGCTGACAACGGTGAAAGCAAGAACAAAGTAAAACCACAATTCAACCCATTTACTTCACCATCGTGCACTACAACCTGCCACGTAGGCGCTACGCTGACCACCAGTAGTGATCCGGCGATACGTGTCACTGACACTTCCTCTTGTTTTGTTTGCTTATATACAGTGAGACAAGAAACACCGGTGGGGTAAAACATAGGTGGGGTAAAAAACACTGGAGGGGTAATAACTATGGTGGATTTTGGGATTTCAAAACTCTAAGGAGGGTTTGTTACCTCTCCGATGTTTGTTGTCTTACTGTATACCTCCATCAGGAGGGAGGGGGGCTGGGGTGGCACATACGTATTAAAACACGACACGTGGGGTAGTCACGTATTTGCCACCACAGAGAGGGGCGTTCTGTTCTGCTTTCATATTACCAAGTTTTTTTCCCCCTCCACTGTAGCCTACGCGGCAGTCGTGACGCCCGACTCCCGGTTAATTTTTTTTTTGGCAGATAATTTCCGCGCCATATAGGTCACTGCCTCTACTGCCTCTAGCTTTTGTTTTGTTGTTGTGCAACATAGCGTGGTTCTTCCTATTTTGTTTTTCTCTATTTTGGAACGAAGAAAACAACAACCCAACGTATTTTTTTAGGTACACTGTCACGAGACGCCTTTGTATTTCAACTCTACTGGTGCTTTCGGAAGTCGGTCAACGACCTGTCAGCGATCTGTCAATATCAGGAAGGGTGTGTATAAAGTCCCTGTGTCAGTGACCTGTCAATCGACCCCTCCCGGAGCACCATCTACTTTTTCTCCCCCTGGTCATTTCAATAGGGTAATAGCTTTGTTTTTCAGGCTGGGCTGATTTTGCCCGGGCGAAAAAAGGAATTTTCCTCTTTTTTTTTCCTTCTCCCTTCTCCCAATTTTGCCCGAGCCCGGTCAACAGGCTATGTGAAGCTACACCATTTCGTTTATTTTTAGTGCCTGCGTCCCATAAGCGTTGTAACACTATCAATTTCACCCCCCTCCCTTTTAATATCCTGCTCGCGTACTTCTTTCTTCCTTTTTTGCCACGATAAATAGTAAAAAAAAATATAGTGGAGCCCACTCTCGGGTGGCTACACTAATACAACCAAGTTTTCAAAAAAAAAGGAAATTAGTTTACATTCTCCATCACTCCTGCACATGCACCCTCCTCCCTCCCCCTCCCCTCCCCCTCTTCCCTCTTCACCCCCCACGCAGGGTTTTGTTCAAGCTAACACAACACAAGTCAGAAGCTAGGTTAAGAGAAGTGAGGAGAGTCCGTCGACGCACACACCACAAACACATTGACATTGGTTCTGGCCGGTTTGCCGTAGACCTTTAAGGTGTGTACTATCATTGTTCTGAAGTTATCGTCAAGAAGAAGTGGAGCATTTTTGTTCAGGTGGACAATCCCAACACAATTTATTGCAGTGAGCGAAGACTGCAGGCTAACACTAAACTGATTAGCAAAAAAAAAGCAACAGAAAAAAAATATAGTGGAGTTCATCCTCGGGTGTCTACACTAATAAGTTTTCAAAATAAAAAAAAATAAAAAATCCCTTTACAGACCCCTACTCCTCTTCCTCTAAGGAAAAATGGCTCTTGCCTGTACCATGCCCGCGTCCATCGCAGCCCATTAGAGAACCTACTCCGGTACGACTCTCGAAAACAAAAAAACAAACAAAAACAACAACAACTCCCCCTTAGTCTCTCAAAAACAAAACAAACAAAACAAAAAAAAAAAAAAAAAAAAAAAAAAAAAAAACAAAAAGTCATTTTTTTTTAAATCAGTTTTTCTTTTTCCGTTTTTTTCCGTTTTTTCCGTTCCGTTCAGTCCCCCTTTTTTTTCTTTCCCCATTTTTTTTTACCCCTTTTTGCCCCTCTTTTATTCAATTTGATTTTAAAAAAAAACAAAAAAAAAAAAACAACAAAAAAATCCAATAATAAAAAACCCCTGTACCGTATAAATGAGCGTAGCACGTACACGTAATGGACGCCTGCGGAAAAAACCGCCACTCGCACCTTTGAGCACAGGGTTCTTCGAGGTATGCACCCCACTTCCCCCACCTAGTGATAGTAGTCTATAATTAACCAAAATCTTTTCTAACAAAACCCTCAAGGCACACCTGGACACTGTCTAGAACTCAACCAATTTCTTTTCTTTTGCCCCCTCTAACAGAATAACAAGCCCGTGGTGCGGGTCGAGGACTCAGAGCGTTGTGGTGGAAGCGCATGCGAGCCGCTGTCTGAGATCACGCCGTGGCTGTTCCTAGGCAGCCACGGGGATGCACTGAACACACGTGCCCTGCAGGAGAAGGGCATCACGTATGTCTTGAACACTGCCAAGGAGTGCGAGAGCGGTGACTCCACGTCGTCAGACTCGTCTGGCTGTGAGACGCCGGAGGGCCACACCAAGGACTGCGTGTGGTACCTCAAGCTCGATTGGACCGACACCGCTGATGAGAGCATCACCGGTGAGTTCCAAAGGGCCTTCGCCTTCATCGAGAAAGCAAGAAGTGAGGGCAAAAAGGTATGTCCATTTGCAACAAGAAATACTACACACTCTGTATCCTAGCTGACCTCTTTTTTTCTTCTTCAGCTCTATGAACAATAAATGCAATCAAACAACGTCACTACCCCATCTGGGCAATGTTCGTTTATCTTTATATAAAAAACCCATTCAAACGCCACCCTTCCCCACAGTGTTTGGTGCACTGCAGACGTGGTATCAGCAGGTCTGCTGCGTTAGTGATTGCGTATTTGATGTACAGCGGGTTATTTGACTTGGACGCAGCCTTCTCCCATGTGAGGCTGTGCAGGTCCATTATCAACCCAAATCTTGGGTTCGTCCTGTCGCTTGAAACCTTCGCCGAGCAGCTGAGGAACGGTGCTACTCCGTATGTCCCAAGAGCCCCTCCCCCCTCATTCCCCCTTTTTTTTTGTGTATTGAGCAATCAACGAAAAAAAAAACCTTCGGGCGACTTTGTTGTACAGAACCCGTCCTCGGACAGGTGATTGTCGAAACTACAAAAAAAAAGCCTCTTTCCCCTACCTATCAGGTAACCTTATGTTTTTTCAATGAGGACATGTAAACAAAAAACACACAAAATCGAAACAGTGCCCCAGCTAATGTACCGATGATCATGCTCGAGGCGTAGTGTGGCGCGACAAACCGACCCCAATGGTTTAACAAGATAATGAAACCATTTTTTTTTTTTTTTTTGACTAAAATCACCCCCTTTTTTTCGCTAAATAAACCAAAAAAAACAAAAGCAAAAAAAAAAGAAAAACAAAACAAAAAAAAGAAAACAAACGTTATTTTTTTTTGCATTACACCTGAAATGGCACGTACGTGATTCCATCCCTTTCTTGTTGTTTTACTTTTCGTTTTTTTTTTTTATATTTTGCCTTGCCCCCCCTCCTCCTCCTCCCCTCCGCTCCCTCTTTCAACCCCATCCCCCCTGATATCTAGGGTTGAGAGAGAGGATGCGTAAACCCCCCCCCTTTTTTTTTTTTTTTTGTAAATTTCCAAAAAAAAAGATAAGAGGTTCCCTCAGGGGGGGTTTTTTTAAAACCATTCACCCTCCCGCTTGTTCAATACCGTTTTTATTTTTATTTTATATTTTTTTTTGTTCCTCCCCCCTAAGGCTAACAGCCCCGCAAGGTTTAGGCTTCATCGCACAGAGTGCTTCTTTGTCGCGTTATTTACCCCCCCCTTTTTTTTTGATTCTTGTGTATCATTAACCATTGACATACGCAAGACATTAGTTCCTGGTCCATTATCAGAGGGGGAGCACCTAAACCATTTTTTGCCATAACAAGAAAGATGGGAACATTTTTTTTTGTTGTTCTCTCACCATATACTATCAATTTATTGATTGCATATGATGAAAATTCTTTCTCTTTCTCTCTGCAACACTCTTCTCTTGTGAGGAGTGATTCCCTTCACGCTGTCAAAGAAGCGTAGCGAGGGGGTATTTATGTGTGTAGGAGAGAGAGAGGGAGGGGAGGGGGAAAAGGAGGGGAAATGTTTTTCAGAAATATTGAGGGTCAGACCAGAGGGTTGTTTTTTTTCCTAACGTTCAATAAAACTCTCTCTGCCACGCTCTTATGGATGAGGTGTGCCGTCTGTACGTATCCATGCTTCTTTTTTTTTTTTTTTTTTGGAAAAAAAAAAAAAATAGGATGATTTATCAAATATCACCAAAGAGTGGAAAGACTGTTTCAATGGCAGCTGCACTTACTCCCATGGGTTATCAAGAAAAGGAAATAGTGGAGCTCATCATAGGTGTCTACACTAATACAAACCAAATGTTTCAAAATAAAGCAGTCTGTGTGGAGAGGTCATGGTATCATTTTGTTTTTTTTTTTTTTCCAAAAAAAAAAAAAAAAAAAGAAGAAAAAAAACCAAGGGTATCGGTCTGCTGTGTCCAACTATCCATAAATGGGCGTTCCAGTTGGACCAATTCCCTTATCATTTTTTTTTTTTTTGTTTGTTTTTTTTTTTTTTTGGGGCAGAACAGGGGCGGTACGAACCATGACAGTGCTCTTATCGTCTACTGTGTTTTTTTTTTAAAGGTGACTAAGCACGAGAGGCTTAGGATCATCTTATAAACTTTTCTTTTTTTTTTTGGGGCAATCAGGGTTTTTTCTAGGATTTTTTTTTTCAGATCTGGGGGGGGACGCAAAAAACCCGCCCAAAAAAATTTTTTTTTCGCAGGTGCAAGCAGGGTTTCCGCTTATCTTCATGGAAAATTTTTCTAAAACCGTGAAGATATGTCCAAAAAGGGGTCAAAATATTTCGCGCTCCGCGCAAAAAAGCCCGTTCATTTCACGTAAATACGTGATAACGTGGGATGGTAACGTACATCAAGAACCAACCCTTTTTCTCATGTTCCACGGAACCTTCCCTAGTACAAGAAACGGCGGTCGTGATATCAGAACTTTCTGGCGAAGCCACGGTACGCAACATTTCAAAAAAATGTGACCTAAAATTGAACATTTGTACAGCCAAACTATGGTAGAGGGCTGTGTGATTCCGCTCATAAGTTTTGAGTTGCGCCGCAGGCGCACGGTACGCTACTTTTTTGATTTTTGCCGATCCCTTATTCTCACTCTTTGTTCGGTCCGTCAAATGGTGCAAAGATTGAGTGAATTGGGGCACGGTCTGAAACTTCACCTCGCTATATCCTCTTCACAATGATGCCAGGAAGGATAAGACGCGCTTCGCGCGCGCTCGACTCCCTGCCTCCCCCTTTTTTCTGGTGCGGGTTACGTCGTGGTGTCCCAAATGGGGGGTCTGTGCGGGTGACCCCAACCACCCCCCATATCCTTTTTTTCCCAAGTCAAAATGCGTCCCCCCCCGGGGGGGGACGCGTTTCCCCCCAAAATCTGGGGGGGGACGCCGTCCCCCCCCGTCCCCCCCTAGAAAAAACCCTGGGCAATAATTCCTGCAAAAACAAAGAATTAATAATGAGGAGTTCTAATTGGAAATTGAGGTACTTTCATTTTTTTTTTCCCCCTTTTCTTTTCATTTTCCTCCCATTTTTGCCCCCTTTTTTTTTCTTTTTGCATTGTGTGTGAGCGCATCCCACCCACCATTTTTTTTTTTTTTTTTTTTGCTTTTGTTTTTGTTTTCTCTCTCTTTTTTCTTTTTCTATGATGTGAATGAAGTTCCTGAGAAAATCAAAAAAAAACAAAACAAAATAGCTGCGGGAAATATTATCTGAGTGGCAAAATGAGGGATGCTACAGCCATTCCCAGGCAACCCACCCACAAAGAGATTCATCACAGGAAAAAAAAAAGAGCCCATTCAAACCCTTCCCCGACACACCAACCGTAAAAAAAAACGGTTTTAAACCCACCCTTCTTAAAAGGTGGATGGGAGGGAGAATACTAGACCCCCCCAGTGGTTCATGCAATACAAAACAAACAGAGTAGCAAAAACAAAAACAAAAACAACAAAGTTGAAACAAACTTTTTCAAACCCCCCAGTGGTTCAGCACCCGCTTTGTTTTAAATAAAAAGGAAATTTATTTCTACTTATTTTTTTAAAAAACCCCTTTTTTTTATATACGAGAGTGATAGATGGTTAAGAAGGGATAAACCAATGATCCATATATCAATATCCATGATCCAACTAAACCCCCCCTCATCCCCACAGATCAGCAAATTAGAAAAAAAGTAAAAGTGAAGCACCCTCAAGGGTGTCTACACTAATACAAAGCAAATTTTCAAAAAAGAAGTGGAAGTTTATTCACAACACAAAAAAACAGGTTTCAGAAATAATATCACATTTTTTTTTTCTCTTCTACTGCGGGAGGATGACTGTTGATGGCAGCAGGGGGGAAAAAAAAAATTCAAATATTATTTTCATCATGGCACCATTTAGATAGAAACTCCCCCTTCCCCTTCCGATTATTTGGAGCAAAGCGAGAGAGAGAGACAGCGTGCGGAGCCCTTCATTAGTTTTCAGATTGTAAACTATGGAAATCATGTGTGTCATGTAGTAGGTGAGTTACAAGAGATACAAGTTTTTTTTTCTTCTTTTTTCCCCCCGGTTACACCCTTGAATGCTTACTGTGTCTTTTTCTTTTCTTGTAGTGAGGCTTCAACAGGAATTAGTCGCTATCTCAACAAAGAAGCGCACCCACCTCTCAACTTACAAAGTACTACAATGAAATGCAATACAAAACAAACAGAGTAGCAAAAACAAGAACAAAAATAAAACAAAGTTGAAACAAACTTTTTCAAACACCCTTGCATGCTTACTGTTTGTTAAAGTAGTAAGTAAGAAAATGATTTTTTTTTTTTTTTGGGTATGCAAGAAGAAACCTATACTTTTGGTTTTTTTTGTCATTTTAGAGAATTATTATGCGCGAATCAAAAGAACAAAAAGGCACAACATAAAAAAATGGTCTCATCAACGAAAGACTACTTCACTAAGTTGCTCAACAAAAAATAATATGAAAGTGGAGATATTTCCAACAGCATAGGGTAGCAGAGAGAGCAGTCTGTTTTCAAATTATATATCAGCCAAAATCTGCTTAGCCGTATATAATGGCCTGTTTTTGGAGCCACTTTAAAGTGATAAAAAATCCGCCAAAAAAATGTTGCGACCCCGGAATTTTTTCAGATCGATCCGGAAATTCATATACGCGCCTTTTCGGGTGAAAATATTACACCCCCGGCCTCTCAAATGTACTTGACCATGGACAGGTGGATTTTATCGATTTTATGGCCCGGGCACATTCTGAAAAAAAATATTCTTGGAAAGATAGGGTGCGAAAACGTTCAATTCCGGGGTCGGACGGTCAAAAATATGCATCTGGGGCGAGCGAGTGGGCGGCGGGAGAATGGGTACTATGTACTGGGTACTATACAGTGTACTTTGTACGGTGAGGAAATCTCCTCTTTGGGTCCAACACAGCGATGTCTCTAAATTTGATTTTTTTTTGTCAAAAGTTGTCGATTTTTTTTTCTTTGGATTTATTTTTGACAAATCTTTCAATTGCGACCATTTTTGTCAACTGGAAACACACTCCACGGTACGCAACTTTTGGTGGAGCCGACCACTCTTTCTGCACTGAAAATCCCCTGTATTACATGCACAAAGCATTGGAGCCACTTTTTTTTGACTTCTACTCCACTAAAATGGTCGATTTTTTTTTTCTATGAAACGCGGGGAGCTCGGAAATCCATATACGCTCATTTTCGGGGTGTTTGGAAAATAACTTCTCACCTGAGGCGGCGGAGAGCAAAAGTGAAAAAACTGCCGACGTCATTTCAGAAAATAATTTTTTTTTATTTTTTTGAAATTTTTTTGGGATTGAAATCAGGGGATCGAAATGAGTTAAATGCGGTAGGCTCAAAAATTTGCATCTGTGGTTTATTAAGTGAACGAGGCCCCGAAGTATACGGCTAAGCAGATTTTGGCTGATATATATTTTTTTTTTGAGGGCTATTATTTTGCGCGTGCTTCCTCACCTAAATGCGAAAAATATTTTCTTCGCAAAACTAAAAAAAGAAAAAAAAATAAGAGAAAAAAAGCTTAGCCTGTGGGCGACTTTGTGTACAACTCATCTTTGGAGGGGTGGATACCAAAACAAACAAAGCAAAATAAAAAAAACTATAGTGGAGCACACTCTATGGTGGTTGCACTAATACAACAAAGTTTTTTAAAAAAATAATTCAAAACAAAGCAAAATGTCGTTCAAGCTCGGATTATTCGGTTTAAACAAAGATTGTCAAAACAATCAAAAAAAAATAATAATCAAAAAACAACAACAACCAACCCTGTGGCATACTTTACAATTTTTTTTTTTTTTCATTTTTTTTTCATTTTCCATTTTTTTTTTGCAATTTATATTCAGGACAGAACCAAAAAAAGGGAGGGTGAGGTGGGAGGGTAAATACCCTCTCTTTTGGCGTTGGTGTTTATATAAATGTCATTTTATTTCTGCTGACATAGCCCTCCACTTTCACCTCTCCTCCGCCCAACCGAGTGAGAAAATAAAAGTAAATCGTGTCTTGATTTTGTTTGATGATTTTTTTTTCCCCCTCAAAAAGAAATTGAAAATCCTCTTCCTGATCCAATACCACTCTGACTGAATGGCTGTATTTTTGTGTGTGTGTAGATGCTTCAACGCAACAACAACGTACAACAACAAAGAGACAAAAGTAACCTTTTTTTTTTTTGATGAATTTTACCAGCAGAATTTGTGATCAGAATACACAAAAAAAGTGGAGATTGCACAAAACTGTGGCAACACAACCAAGGACAACTACACTACTCCAACAATTTATCAAAAATAAAGATTAATTGCTGTATTCCCATTGCTATGTACAGTCTATAGCCCTTTCGTCACATCACAGCAGGTACTTTAGGTGATTGGCAATTTGACAGAAGAATAACAACAACAATACAGTGTACTACTTTTTGCAATGTCAAGCTACACTAAGCTAACAGATGAAACCAGCAAATGATAGTATGGTACGGTCTGTAAGAACCCCTAAGAAATGTGGTTTTTGAGTTCAAAGATGAAGAAAACGAAGAAGTTTTTGATTAGAAAATATTATGAACCAAAAAAAAAATCAACAAAAAGGCAACCTTTTAGGGGGTGTTTTTATAGTTGCTGTATTGTGATAGTTGCCGGTCATAATGCATAGTATCACAATACAGCTGTATTGTGATGTGTATGATGTATTATGATGGGCAGTTATCATATTACAGCCAACCACTAGGTTTTTACGGACTGTACCGTATTCTTTGTGTAGTGTGTAGCACTGTTTCTGCCAGCTAAAAGACATCAGGATATACAGAGTACAGACCATTCCCCACCCCCACCCCCACCCTCACACACATGCACATTTTTTCTCAAGGTGACTAAGCGACGGAGGCTTAGGGTCATCTTATAAACTTTTCTTTTCTCCCTTCTCCCGTATATTCTCATCAACTTCTCCCCCCCATTTTTTCCCCCCCCCTACCCCGTTCATATGTATTTCTTTTTTAGGGAAAAAAAAAAAAAAACAACAAACAAACAAAAAAAAGATCCCCCCATAAAAGCATTTTGGATTCAGAAAAACGTCTCCAATCTCAATTTTTTTTTCCAGATTTTTTTTCTCTTTTTCAAACAAAATCCAATTATTTCACAGGGTTTACACAAAAGAGGGGGTAGCGCACCATGCCGAAAGAAATATCTGAGAGTGCGATGTTGATGCTTATTACAGAGTCTATGCAGTGTTTGCTGAAGAACGTGGTGGAGCAGGGTGGCACAGACGACGTGCTCGTACGACGGCAAGAGGCAATGGGCTTCCGCGTAGGCGTCGGTATCATGGAGCGTCTCATGAAGGAACGGTCTCTCCTGAAGCTCTCCCGGCGTGAGGAGCCCAAAGAGGCTGTGCGGTATCTGTGTAGAGAGTTCTGGCCCTTTGCGTTCAAGAAGCCTATGGATGCGCTGAAAATGAACAAACAAGGCGATGTATGTCAATAGAATTAAAGTAGGATGTAATCTACCCTCTAAAGGTTTCAATTTTTGAAGAAAAATGCGATATATTATTGGTGTGAATTTATTAGGCTGTTTTTTTGGTGAAAAAATAGCCCGAGGCAAATTTGTTAAGGGGCGTGAAATACAGTGTCTCAAGCGTAGACAGGGTTTTTTCTAGGGGGGGACGGGGGGGGACGCATTTTGACTTGGGAAAAAAAGGATATGGGGGGTGGTTGGGGTCACCCGCACAGACCCCCCATTTGGGACACCACGTACATAACCCGCACCAGAAAAAAAGGGGAGGCAGGGAGTCGAGCGCGCGCGAAGCGCGTCTTATCCCCTTCCTGGCATCATTGTGAAGAGGAAAAAGCGAGGTGAAGTTTCAGACCGTGCCCCAATTCACTCAATCTTTGCACCATTTGACGGGCCGAACAAAGAGTGAGAATAAGGGATCGGCAAAAATCAAAAACGTAGCGTACCGTGCGCCTGCGGCGCAACTCAAAACTTATGAGCGGAATCCCACAGCCCTCTACCATAGTTTGGCTGTACAAATGTTCAATTTTAGGTCACAATTTTTTGAAATGTTGCGTACCGTGGCTTCGCCAGAAAGTTCTGATATCATGACCGCCGTTTCTTCTTGTACTGAGGGAAGGTTCCGTGGAACATGAGAAAAAGGGTTGGTTCTTGATGTACGTTACCATCCCACGTTATCACGTATTTACGTGAAATGAACGGGCTTTTTTGCGCGGAGCGCGAAAAATTTTGACCCCTTTTTGGACATATCTTCACGGTTTTGGAAAATTTTTCCATGAAGATAAGCGGAAACCCTGCTTGCACCTGCGAAATTTTTTTTTTTTTTTTTGGGCGGGTTTTTTGCGTCCCCCCCCAGATCTGAAAAAAAAAATCCTAGAAAAAACCCTGAGTAGATAACAAAAAAAAAATGTATTGCAGTTTTAGCTGCAAAAACACCCCCCCCTTCTCTACAGGTTTTCATTGTAAAAGCAGCAAATTTTAAGTATTTACAGCATGTGTGCTGTGCAGGTGTACAGCTTTATGCACCTGGTACAAGAGGGCTGTTGGCACGAGAAGTGATCCATGATGGTGTTACCTTTCACGCAGGCCTGAAGCTTGTGATTACGAGTCAACAGATGCCGTCTGGTGTGAACAAGTCTATAGTTTCAGCATCAGACGGCGTCGAGTTCGAAGCGTTGATTGAAGGCCACACTGTGCCTTTGGGGCTTGACGACTTCACAACGGTATGACCGATTTTTACTCTATTTGTCTGCGTTCAGGTGAGGCGTGTGTATCTCAGATTAGTTTACGTAGGGTGGGCACCTGACATAGCGACCTTTAACTACCCGTCTTGAAACACGGACCAACGAGTCTAACACGTGTAGAAGACAATACCACAACAACCACACAACAGGACACCCTTCCGAGACTGAACCCGCTCACACTGTTGTACTTCCCTGCCGGCATGTTGCGTGGGGCCCTCTATGCGTTGGGTGTCGTTGCGGCGGTATGTCACTCACTCACTCTCTTCCAGAGCAAAAACAAATATATATCACACATTCTCCGAAACTGCGTATCACTTGTGACCAACCATGGAGCCAATTTAAAGTGACTATTTTTCCACTAAAAAAATTCTCCGACCCCGGAATTTTTTCAGATCGCTCCGGAAATGCCATTCCGCGCCTTTTTGCAAAAAAATATTGCACCCTGAGGTCATTAAACGTCTGTGTGCGTTGACGGGTGGATCCTACTAATTTCTCGCGCCCCAAAAAAAATATTTTTATTTTTATTTTGAAAGATCGGGTGTGAAAACGTTCAATTCCGGGGTCGGACGATTTTTTTTATGCCTCTCTTCATGTCGCAAAGGATTTTGGGAGGGAGGGGCGTTTTCAGGTATTCCCTGTACTTTCCTAAGGGATCAGGTTAGAAACCCCTTTTTGGGTGGTCTTCGGTGACTTATTCCACTAAAAACGTTTTTATCAAAAGTTGCCAATTTTTTTTTTCTTTGGAATTATTTTCAACAATTCTTTCAATTCTGACGATTTTTTTCCGCCGGAAAAATACTATGTGTCAGCCAGGTTTCGGTGGAGCCAACCCCATTTTTACACCCAAATTGCAGCCAAATTGCCCTGTATATGGGTGTTCTACAATGGAGCCAATCCAATTTAATAGTTTTTTGACTAAATTGCTCGATTTTTTTTTCTTTGAAAAGTTTGGAGTCCGGAAACACCATTCCGCGCATTTTCAGACAGAATTATGCATCTGTCCTTTTCTCACCTGTTGCTGAGATTAGGAGGTAAAAACTCTCACGGTGATTTCAGAAAAAAGATTTTTTTTATTTTTTTGAGATTTTTATTTCTTTTGAAAGCGCGGTTTCGAAACGTTCAATTCCGGGGTCGGACGATAAAAAATATGCATCTGGGCCGAGTGAGTGAAAAATCTGAAAAATGATACGCAATTTCGGAGAATGTGTGATATAATTATTGGGTAATTATTACCCCATAATTACACGCAGGTGTGTTTTTTGTCACGAGTGACCTAAACCCACGAGCGAAGCGAGTGGGTTTAGGGAACAAGTGACAAAAAACACACCTAAGTGTAATTATCTGGTAATAATTTCACATAATTGGTGTGGCTGAAGGGGGGTGCTATTTTCTGCTATTTTCTGCTATTTTCTGCTACTTTCTGCTATTTTCTGCTATTTTCTGCTATTTTGGGGGTCTGGATTTTTTTTATTTTTTGGCCGTGGTTTGGGCTTTTGCTAAAGGGAGGGGAAATGAGGCACTCCTGACCCCAGCCAGTCCCCAAAACACCTACCAAAGATGCAGACAACGTTTTTTTCGAGCAAAACAGCGTAAAAAATAAGATCAATTTTAGCAAAAAAAAATGTATTTTGTCCCGATATAGATCAGGTGCTGTACTGTGTACTGTGTACTGTGTACTGTGTACTGTGTACTGTGTACTGTGTACTGTGTACTGTGTACTGTGTACTGTGTACTGTGTACTGTGTACTGTGTACTGTGTACTGTGTACTGTGTACTGTGTACTGTGTACTGTGTACTGTGTACTGTGTACTGTGTACTGTGTACTGTGTACTGTGTACTGTGTACTGTGTACTGTGTACTGTGTACTGTGTACTGTGTACTGTGTACTGTGTACTGTGTACTGTGTACTGTGTACTGTGTACTGTGTACTGTGTACTGTGTACTGTGTACTGTGTACTGTGTACTGTGTACTGTGTACTGTGTACTGTGTACTGTGTACTGTGTACTGTGTACTGTGTACTGTGTACTGTGTACTGTGTACTGTGTACTGTGTACTGTGTACTGTGTACTGTGTACTGTGTACTGTGTACTGTGTACTGTGTACTGTGTACTGTGTACTGTGTACTGTGTACTGTGTACTGTGTACTGTGTACTGTGTACTGTGTACTGTGTACTGTGTACTGTGTACTGTGTACTGTGTACTGTGTACTGTGTACTGTGTACTGTGTACTGTGTACTGTGTACTGTGTACTGTGTACTGTGTACTGTGTACTGTGTACTGTGTACTGTGTACTGTGTACTGTGTACTGTGTACTGTGTACTGTGTACTGTGTACTGTGTACTGTGTACTGTGTACTGTGTACTGTGTACTGTGTACTGTGTACTGTGTACTGTGTACTGTGTACTGTGTACTGTGTACTGTGTACTGTGTACTGTGTACTGTGTACTGTGTACTGTGTACTGTGTACTGTGTACTGTGTACTGTGTACTGTGTACTGTGTACTGTGTACTGTGTACTGTGTACTGTGTACTGTGTACTGTGTACTGTGTACTGTGTACTGTGTACTGTGTACTGTGTACTGTGTACTGTGTACTGTGTACTGTGTACTGTGTACTGTGTACTGTGTACTGTGTACTGTGTACTGTGTACTGTGTACTGTGTACTGTGTACTGTGTACTGTGTACTGTGTACTGTGTACTGTGTACTGTGTACTGTGTACTGTGTACTGTGTACTGTGTACTGTGTACTGTGTACTGTGTACTGTGTACTGTGTACTGTGTACTGTGTACTGTGTACTGTGTACCTTATGATCCGTTTGTGGAGTGGGAGGGGGTTTCCGGGTTTGCGGGCTGGCCAAGTTTCCTTCCCTCGTCCATCGGGAGCCACACCACCACCCAGCCACCAAACCCAAAAAAATCCCCCCAAAGTGCTATTTTCTGCTATTTTCTGCGATTTTCTGCTATTTTCTGCTATTTTGGGGTCGTCAGCCACACCAATAATTAGTTTTTTTTTTATCGTGCAATTTTTGACGAGTGTACAAATCCGGCGAGTCCCCGTCACCCTCCAGTCACTGTATGTCGATGATGGGAGTGTGTATGTGGGGTGTATGGGAAATGTGCCGAAGTATGGATGTTGAACCGAAAAAGTGGGTTTTTTTTTTATTCCCCTGGGAAATAAAGTATACGAAGGATTTGGCACTTTTAGCGGGATTTTATTTAATGATAATTTCACGCTAAATTTTGGTACATGTAGGTAGTAGGGCTGGAGGGACCGTCCAGCCTTTTTTAGCCTCCCTCCAGCCTCCTCAATCCCGCCAGCCCCTCAGCGGGCCTATCTAGGGGTCCGCGGGACCCGGTAGCGCTGGCGGGAGGGTAATGAGAGCTTTTTTTTTTTTTTTTTTCACGCTCTTTTTTTTTTTTCCCCCTGAGAGCTTCCTGTGAGGACACATACTCGTTAGTTATTGCACAATAAATAAGTCACGCTAAAAGTGCCAAATCCTTTCGTATACTTTATTTCCCGTGAAATAAAATTACGTATTCACCTCCTTTTAGCGGATTATTTTGCGATACTTCACTTATTTTTTTCCCAGGCTCGTGCACTCAATTTGCCTCGCTTCGCTCGGCAAATTAAGTAGCCCTCGCCTGGGAAAAAAATGCGTGAAGTTATCGCAAAATAAAACCCCGCTAAAAGGAGGTGAATAAATAGTTATTTTTTTTTTTTTTTTTTTTTTTTTTTTTTTTGGCGGATAATCAAAAACGTGTTTGAGGGGCCTAGAACTGCTCAAATGGGTCAAATTTTGCTTTGAATGGGCTCAAATCGTCGAAATTAACCCTTATACATACATGTTGGTACGTACGTAAAACGCGCAAAAATAATCAAAAAACGCGCAAAATAATAAAAAAATGTTTTTAATAAAAACGTCACAAAAACGTAACAAAAGCGCGCAAAACGTCTTTGTGACGTTTTTTATTAAAAACATTTTTTTATTATTTTGCGCGTTTTTTGATTATTTTTGCGCGTTTTACGTACGTACCAACATGTATGCTCATAGGGGGGAAAAAAAATTTTGCAGAGTCCCTTTCCCTTTGGCGACTTAGAATCACCAAAAGTGGGTTTGAGCGTGTAATTATTACCCATAATTACACGGTTGACATTTTTGGTCGCAAATCGCTAACGATTCATAATTACACGCTTGGTAATAATTACACGCTCCCAGATTATAATTTTTGGTTCTTCCTGAAGGATTTGTACACGAGTCAAAAATTGCACGATAAAAAAATATATGATTTTTCAACCCTCCCTATCCTCTCTGTCCTCCCAGAAAATAAGAACGTTTCCCCTCTTTTTTTAAAGCATAAAACCAGAGCAAAACAGAGAGAATCAACCATTCCCCCACCCCTTTTTTTTTTGTTGTTGTTGACAATAATGCATAACAAATCTCCCCCCAAAACAAAATAGAGAATAGTAGAACACACTCTAGGTGGCTACACTAATACAACCAAATTTTCAAAATAGAAAAAGGGTGTTGACATCCTACTGCAAAGCGTACCTTCCTTTTATTTGCTGTCTTTTAAGGATCCTGTGAAGAAAAAAAATCCTGCTATCTACTGATCGTAGGCTACAATTTTATACAAATTTTGTTGTTGTTGACCGACAGCAAATAAGAGTACCGTCGTGGCGCCTTTCTCACCTCTCAGTTTGTTTGAAGGTGGGGATGGGTCACGTCAACGAGCATACATCAATAAGAGTACCGTGCAGCTACCCAGTCTGTTGAGCCCCCTTTACACACCCTTCTTTTCCCTCAGGTTGAGCCAAAGCGTGAGGATGAAACTGTAATGCCCGCTGGTGTAGACTTTGTGATAACAGCAAGAGTGGGGCGAGGGCAGTAGAAACACACACACACACACACACACCCTTTCCTGTACCGTGGTATTCTTAGCGTGTGTTTGCTGATGAAATGAATAAAAGGTAAACTCAGATTCGCATACGAGACAGCTGGTCTGACAACAAAAAAAAAAAAGAGAAAGACAGGATATCCCTCTTTTTTTGAGGGTTGAGGACGACCGACGTCTATACCTTCCATAGTACAAAAGGCTTCGGCCAACATTAAGTACAGATTCTAGGTTCCCCAAGCGGGTCCTTAGGCGATAGTTGACACAACAAAAAAAAAAGGGAATGAAGGTATAGCATAACGGTCCAAATATATATTTTTTTTGCCTCGCCAGAATTCTAAATTTATTTCCAATGCATGTTTCTGGAAAACGTTCCACCCCATATCCTTTTTCTTTTTTCTTTTTTTTGATGTATTCTCGATGTAAGCACCACCTGATTTTTCGACCCGATTTTGGCGTTTGTTTGGCAGAAGTTACTACCATGCCAAAATCAGGTGGATAGATCTGTTCCTTTTCGTTTTCTTTTTTAGCTCTGTATGCACGAACATCCATTTTCCTGGCTGCAGAAGCTCACAACTCTTCAACGAAAGGTGGACCGCCGGATGACGAACGGTTGTGTACCACCTTCGCTCTCTTACGGGCAAGCCTATTAGGCTTCCTTTTTTACATCTTCTGTTGGCCGCAGAGTACTTTGCACTTTTCATCCAGATGGCTGGCATCGTGGGTCAGTCGGAGATGCCTGCATCAACAACTTCACTTTAAAGAGTCTTTTCCTTTTCAACACCACTCCACTCAGGCACACACCTCACTCCCCCCCCCCTTCCCTACAAATGTCTGATGAAGCAGCGATCAAACAACGTCTCCTTGAGGAGTCTGAGAAGGAGGCGAAGCAGCGCAAGGAGTTGGAGGAGATTGAGAGGTCGCAGCAGGAGGACGAGAGGAAGCGCAAGCTTGAGATGAAGAAGCTTATGAAACAACGCAGACGCGAGCAGCAGGACGAGAAGAAGCAGAGCGCCGTTGAGCAGGAGCAGATGGATGAGGAGATGGAGGAAAAAATCAAAGCTGCGCCAACTGCCGCCGGAAGCGAAGGGCAGGCGGTTGAGTTCTCCTTTGGCTCCTACCTTGGAGAAGTCTCCGACGGAAAAATCCAAGGAACCGGAAAATTCACATGGAACAAAACAGGGGACGTCTACGAAGGCCATTGGGACGCCGGCAAACGCCACGGATCTGGCATCTACACACGCAAAGCAACTGGCGTCATCTACGACGGCCAATGGCAACACGGCGAACGCCACGGAAAAGGAGAGCTCACCGACCCTGCCAGCGGAACCTACAAAGGCACCTTCGTCAAAGGAATTGAAGAGGGCCAGGGTGAGTTTACCTTCAAATCAGGTGAGGTCTATAAAGGAGGCTTCAAGGAAGGCCTGTTTCAAGACTTTGGTGTGCTAGTAGATGTGCACGGCAATAAGTACGAAGGGCAGTGGGTAGCGGGGCACCAGACAGGGAAGGGGACGTTGTCAAGCAAGTCGCATGGACACTCCTACCGGGGTGACTGGGTTGACGACCAGAAGCATGGCAAAGGGTATTATGAGTGTCCTGAGCATTCCTATGACGGTGATTGGAAGAACGACTGCATGGTATGTAAAGGGAAAACTAAACGATATTTTTTTAAGACCAGAGTTTCTGAGAAAAAAATGAGGTTTTTTTTTGCATCTACAATCGCATTACACCCTGCGTAGTATAAAGATCTGTACTCAATGTAGGCCGAAACCTACAGATTGGCACCAAGCAACTTTTATTGATTTCACCATTATTTTGTTACCCCCTCCCACATCACAGCACGGCAACGGCACCCTCAAATACGAAAACGGCGATATGTACGAAGGCGGGTTTGTCAACGACCACGAACACGGCCAAGGAAAGTATGTCTACGCTGACGGTGGATTCTACGAGGGCACCTACCGGCAGGGGTCACGCGAAGGGAAGGGCACCTTCCAGACGAAGAAGGGCGACAAATACACCGGGGAGTTTTTGCAGAACAAAAAACACGGCCAAGGGGAGCTGGTCTTCGCAAGCGCGAGCGCGTACAGCGGGGCGTGGGAGAACGACATGATGCATGGCGAGGGGATCTACACATACGGGTCTAGTCGGAAGCGCTACAAGGTACGGTACGAGGCAAACCAGTGTAAGGAGAAGGTGCCGATTGAGGAGGCGGGGGGCGCGGTACCTGAGGGTGACGTCGCGCCTGCGACGGGAGATGTGGTGCCAGGAGGTGGTGACGGTGGTGCAGATGTCCCTGCA
This sequence comes from Rhynchopus sp. YZ270_cl-10, assembly GCA_964035575.1. Lineage (NCBI taxonomy): Eukaryota > Euglenozoa > Diplonemea > Diplonemida > Diplonemidae > Rhynchopus > Rhynchopus sp. YZ270_cl-10. The sequence goes on along the minus strand of OZ037846.1, from coordinate 768,414 downwards.
GCAGTCGCGCCTGTACAGCCTACACAACCTACACAGCCTACACAGCCTGCACAGCCTGTGGAGCCTGTAGAGCCTACCCCCGAAGCGACCCCCGTCGCAGCAGTGAAAACAGAGTTCCCCGAATGGCTCGCCTCCATCAACAACATCGACGACGAAGACCGAAGTATCTTTGTCTCAGAAAAGATCGATGAGTCGACCTTCCTCGCATTGACCGGGGACGATCTTAAGGTATCGTTGGGAGGGGTTCCAAGGCTGAGGTTAAATTTGTCTTTTAGCGGGTATTGTGTAAAGCAATTTTGGGTTGACAATGATCTTATACGTTTTACCCCAAACGCAAATCGTGCACACCTGGTTATCCGCACCTACCTGTGCCTATCTTGGGTACACGTTCAGTCTACGTACACACAATTACACCTGAATTACTCTAGGCGAAAAATTTAGTACTCCATACCTGCAGGGAAGCATGCCACCACATAAACCAGTGAGAGGGAACCGGAGGGGATCAAAATAACAGGAGTCCGCGTGCGCATCCCGATTTTTTTTTTTTTTTTTGCAACGTGCGAACGAGACACGCCAACACATTTCCTTCTCTTCCTTCACAAGCCTTTCCAGCTTGGTCTTCCTTTCGCCGTCTTCACGTCGGTTGTGGATGTCGCCTTCGTTCTCTACCGTCAGATCTCCCCACCTTCGAGACTGACTCAAAGCCAGCCTTGAAGGCAGGGTAACTCACCCTCAGCATCCTGCTTGTCATGCTCCACTTCGTCTGCATGATGCCTTCATGGTCCCGTCTTCGTGCAACTCCTTGAAGTACGCAAGGAACTGCTTCATGGTGAGGTGTCTTGCGGCTCTGTTTCATGGTGTGAAAAAGGAATAACACCCTGTACTCTCGTTCATACGAGGCGAGGAGTGTATTGGACTGCTTATTAGGCAGGAGGATTTGTGGAGAAAATTGTACTGTCAGATTTTTTTGTTCACAGATACCAGCCCATAATTGTACAGGTGGAGTATTAATGATTTTAAAAATACTGTTTTATTCACAATTTTTTATACGCAAAAAAGTGGTGTCGTTTCCCTCACCACCCCTTTTCTTAGAGTTGTTTGATGCGTTGACGCTTCCACACACACCTGTTGGGTGGTGTTGCGGAGCACGGTTGGGGTGAGTGAACGACGTTAACACTTTCCGTTCACAACGTAGTGCGTTTTTAAAAAAAAAAATACTGTGATAAAAAACTTATAAAAATTATAGTGGGGTTCATCTTTGGGGGTCTACGCTAATACTAAAAAAACAGGAGCTTGGTTTCAAACTTGGAGCACGGAAGCGATTGGAAAAAGAGATCGACTCACGGAAGAAGCAAAAAGACTAGTTGTGTCAACCTTCACCTCCGCAGACAGGTCGTTCACACGCAGGAACGCGTTCCCCGCAAGCGCAGACCCGGTCAGGTTCCTGTGTTGTGCCCTTTGCAAAGCGATACAGAGATGCACCGACCATACCCCCACACTCCTTTTATGAACAATATTACGCTCAGGAACTTCCCCCCTACCCGATTTTTTTCAAACACACCCCTGGTGTTACCGATCTGCTGTCGGGGACATGTCAACGACATGTCAAGGACATGTCAATATACAGTCCCGACTATAATAATCCGGGTTTCTATTTCGTGAAGCCGCCAAAAATTAATTAATTATTCATGAAATAAAAACCTCGTTTTTTAGTGACCCACGAAACCCAGTTTACTACCGTTAACCCCACACACACTCCTTCACAAAACTATAATATAAGCGGAACAGCCACACATCCGATTGACATCGCCCTTGAAATAGCGGGAGGACGGCCGCAGAGGCTATTAAGGTGGCCGAGGCGCAGGCTGAAGACGTGGTGCTGCTGGAGAATGTCGCTGCCGAAGCGACAGGACAGAAGACCTGCACCACCCTTTCAGCAGCCTACATCGTGCGCCTGGCACGCAGCGAACCCGCTCGCTCGGCTGGCCGATCACAGCCTCCCGCTTCGCTTCGCTTGCGCGTGGCATCACGCCGAAAATCCGCACCACCCTCAGCAACGTACTGGGTGTCGCGCAGTTTCGGAATCGTGGGCGAAACAACACCTGCGTACACCAGCTGTACCGTACCGTCTGCCTGCGGCGCTCCCTACGGTCGCGCCGCAGGCAGACGAGCCCGAGCAGGCCCGCCACAGAAATTAAATAATTATTTGGCAAAATTTTGCAGCGCTAAAAAAATAAATTAAATATTCACGAAATAGGAACCCGTATAAATACAAAATACCGATTTAAGAGCCTATAAAATATAGCCGGGACTGTAGGGGGGGTGTGTCATTTTCCCCTGTAAACCTTGTGTCAAGGACATGTCAAGGACCTGTCAATATGGGCCCTTTCGGAAACACTGGCAACCCCACAAAAAAAAACAACAACCATCTCGATTATTTGAGCTTTGGGACGGATTCTCATCGGTATCTACACTAATGTATTACATTTTGGTTTTATTTTTTTTTATTGCCTCCAAATATTGTGCCTCAAGCCAAAATGCCTTAGGGGGGCAGGAAATAAAGTAGGTTTTTTTCCCTGCATTTTTTAGCCGTAAATGGCTGGGGTGAGGGAAAAAAAGTAAATTTGAGCAGGGAATAAATAGTAAATAGCCGGGAACCCCAGCTAAAAAGGGGCAGGGAATAAAAAGTCTATTTTTCCCTGCTGTTTTTTTGATTTTTTGCCTTCTAAGGTGCGCCTCCGTACTAACTAGACTCTCGAAAAATTTTTTGGTCATACCCCTAAAAGTGCCCAATTTTGCAATTCCAGCAAGAATTGAGCAGTTTTGAGCCTTTCTAGGGGTCTAAAACGCGTTTTTGAGGTTTTTTTCCACCCAAAAACCACTTCCCAGAGGGATTTTAACGTCAAAAACACAAGATCATGCCAAGGACTACCAAGAAGCAGGCCACAGATATCTATGAGGATGCTCAGAAGAAGGCCCCCACAAAAGAAACCCATGACATTGCTTTGCAAGGATTTCTGAAATGGTCGAAGATCAAGTCCCGCAAGCCACGTGAGAAGATTACACCGCTACTTCGATCACTTGCACAAAGAACGGAAATTGAAGTCGAACACCATCTGGAGTTACTTCAGCCGTCTCAACAAAAAACACTAACAAAAGTATTCAGACATACAAAAAGACCCTCCTCCCCTAGTTTTCGGCTTCATTTCTTATTGTACGGCACCCCAAGCACCCACCAACAGATGTGCACACGCGGTGGGTCAAAACCCCCTAAAATTTTGGCTTTCGGCACTATTTGGAGGCAATAAAATTACAAACTCCTGGGAGAAATTGAAGATTTTTCCCCTTGGGGGGTGCCAACTCCCTCGGATTTGTATTTCCCTCGCCTTCGGCTCGGGAAATACACATCCTTGGGAGTTGCACCCCCCTCGGGGAAAAAAAGCTTCAATTTCTCCCTGGAGTATATAACTAATTTTTTGTCAAAACAAACAAACAAAACAAACACAAATTCAACACAATTAAAAAAAGCCCAAAATCTGCAAATAAGCAAAAAAAAAAAACCCCCTTTTTTTTTGTATCAGTCATCAGGGCTTCCCGCAGGATCTGGGGTTTTGGCCTCCCAGGGGGACCAGCCAAAAAAAGGTGGAATTTTTTTTTTTTTTTCAATGATTTTAATTTGTGTGGTGTGTAGCATTAACGCTGACGCTACGTTACGTTACGCGCCTTTACGCACTTTAAGTGGTCAAAAAAAATTTTCGACTTCGGCGAAAATGTCCCGGCAAACCGTTAAAACTGCTGCATTAACTCGCATATTGCATATCATCTCACGTTCCCCACCTTTGCGGAATAAGAAAAAATATGTCAGGTCGGTAGCGTGCAGACGTTTCCTCGTATAGACATCTACAAAAAGAAACGACAGTCATGGCAAAGGTTCCTGGCGAAGCCACGGTACGCAACATTTCAAAATACTGTGATTAAAATTGCACATTTTACAGCCACACTATGTCATGGGTGGCTTGCAATCTTGCGCCGCAGGCGCACGGTACGCTACTTTTTTCTTTTGCCATGCTGCATGCTTCCTTTTCCTTCGGCGTTTGACCAATTGAGTCGCGTTCTGGCTGTGACGGGGTCACTTTGCCCATGAGGCATACTCGTGGTTCTTTGCAACCGTTATTTTCTGCCTCTTCGGAGCCTGAGCCGATAACTGGGACTCCGCCGGTCGCTTTGCAAATTCCATTATGGAAATCTGTCTTGGTCCGGAGGACTTTTTTGGTGCCATCTTTTCCCCCTGTTACACGACGGTGATGTAACGGGTGTTACAAGTGGAGTTACAAGTGAGTTACATGTAACTTTTGTTACATGTAACTCACTTGTAACTCACTTGTAACCCACCAGTTACAACCTGATTTTGCCTGTAATTCATGTATCCCACTTGTAACTCACTTGTAACTCACTTGTAACGGTTTTTCACTTGTAACGTTACATGTAACTTCACTTGTAATGTACTGTACATCACCGTCGTGTAGTTGCCTGTATTTGGATGCGCGGGGACGGGAGGGTGGGAAAAATTAAAAAAAATGTGGAAAATTCCTAATAGGCAGCCTCGGAACACTCAAGGGCAGGCTGGTCCCCCCTGGTCCCCCCTGGTCCCCCCTGGTCCCCCCTTATTATTTTTATTTTCCCCCAGGGGGACCAGTGGTCCCCCCTGGTCCCCCCTGTGGGAAGCCCTGAGTCATACTTCGTGGTCCGCCTGAGTCCGCAAAAAAAAATACCACCAAGACCCCACCCGAGTTAAGTCCGTCTCAGGTCCGTCTCGGGTCCGTCTCAACTCGGGCGAACCTTTTGAGTTGAGACGGACTCGGGTGGACTCGAGACGGACTTTCGAAGTCCGGCATAGTCTGTCACAACTCCGGCGGACTCCGGCGGACCATGAAGTATGATCGGGTCTGCAAAAAAATATTACCATTTACCTACCTTCAGTACTGTACTCCCTTCCATTCATCCCCTTCCCCCCTCATGATGGCTGTATTTCGTGTTCAGCCATTCGCCCCCTCTCTCTCTTTAACTATCCTTTTATGTGTAAAGATTGTTCACTATATGCAATTAAATGCTCTTCCCTTCACCCCCAACCTATTAGTGTTCTACAGCAAACTTCCGTTGCAGTGAACTGAAAGATGGAAAAAAAAAAAAATCCCCCCTCCGTCAGAAAAAAACTCAAATCAAACAAAATTTGTATTTTATCTCAACACTGTACCACATATCTACACTCTTGAACCATATTACTCACTTCGGGATTTCCATTTTTTTTCCCCCTTCTGCGCGATAACGAATGTGATAAAGGTGACTAAGTATGTGAGGCTTAGGGTCATCTTATAAACTTTTTTTTTCCCCGTCTTCCCTACCCCAGTTCCGTTGAAATACAAAACAAACAAACTTTCATACCCCAGTTCTGTTGCGCCGCAACGAAAAAAATTTTATACGATATCAGCGGGGGCTGAACCACACATCATCACACACACTTCACTTCCCACCCAAACAGGCGCTTCCCCGCACCCCCCGTTCCGCGGGCGGTGAATCTGTGCAGACACATTGCCCCCTCCTCCTCCACCCATCTCCTTTTTATCCCCCTCTTTTTTCCACATTAACACCTAAGTTTTTTTTTTTTTTGTACCTTTTTCTTTAGGGTGACAGCACAGAGAGGCTTAGGGTTCATCTTGATAAGCTTTTTTTTCTCTTTTTCCCTTTTTTTTTTTTTTCTTCTTTCTTTGTTTTCGGGTGTTTTCTAATGCACCTCTAGCCGGGCTGACTCCCCTGAAATCGTTGGGCAGTTCGCATCTTCCCGACGATTTCCATTCCCCCTCCCCCTCCCCCTCTCCCTCTCTCTCTCTTTCGTAGCAATAAGCATTCCGCATTGCGTGCCGTAAAGCCATTGGACGTCCTAGTTTAGTACCCCCCGCAAGATGGCCGCGTCTATCATGACTGTGAGTGCTGCTTTCGCCACGTATGTGTTTCCCCTCCCCTTTCACTTTCGTTTCGTGAAAATATGGTAATTCGAGTGACAAAGTACAAAAAAAAAAAAAAAACTTTTTCCACTTTTTGTCCCCCCTTCTTTTTTACCCCACCGGTGTTTGTTGTCTCACATCAAAATTTTTCTTTTACTTTAATATTTGGAGCGCGTTGGGAAATAGCAAAACAGAAAAGAAATCAACCGCATGGTGTTTTTTTTTTTTCATAATGACCAGCTTTTTGAGCGCACAAAATACCAAATCTTTTAGTGACAGTCATTACCTCTGTCCATACCAACCCTTTTCAAACAAACCACCCTTCACAGCCGAAATGGCGACAGCGACACTGACTCGATGATGTCCGACAGCGGACGTGCCGAATCCGTTGCGACACACACTGTACGTGCCTCACGGAACCCTCGCGCTAGCGAGATGGAACGCCAACAGAGTGACGTGACTTCTGAACGCTCTCCACGGGTCATTGCGAAAGGGCAGTCCGCAGGCGCGCTGAAGGCGAGCACCCGATCAAACAATAGCAGGCCACCTAACACGATCTTCCCACGGCGCGCACCAAGCAACCCGCTCACGAGGCGACTGCAAACCACCCTCAACTCAACACCCCAACGTTCACCGATGGGTTCTGCCGCCGCCTCTGAACAGCAGGACCTCGACTCAACACCATCACACATCATGGAGGAGCAGATCGCGCTTCTGAGCTTAAAGCAAAAGATCCATGCGCTCTTTGAGGCGGAAGGCTTTGGGGAGACGCTGTTTGCAGAGAAGTATTGGGTGCTTGCGACAGGGACGTTTGTCTTAACGCTGGTGTTGATTATCACCAGTGTCATGGTGTTCACAGTTGAGTCGTTGCCGCAGTACTATTCACGCGATTTGCCCGCATTCCTCATAATCGAGGCAGTCTGCATCGCATGGTTCACCTTAGAGATGGCAACAAGGTTTGTCACTTCTTCGAACAAAAAGAGGTTTCTGAAGGATGTGCTGAACTGGGTTGATATGGTCGCAGTGCTGCCGTTTTATATTGATATTATGGTTCAGGCGTGGGTTGGGAGTGGTACGGGGCGTGGTTTTATTGTTCTGCGAGTGGTGCGGCTTGCACGGATGTTTCGGGTGTTCAAACTGTCGAAGTATTCCGAAGGCATTCAGGTGGTAGGGATTGCCCTGCGGCGGTCGTCCGATGCGCTGTCGTTGCTTCTCTTCCTCACAACAATCACCGTGGTAATCTTCGGCTCCGCCGTCTTCTTTGCCGAGCAAAGCGCAGCCACCTTTGACCCAATCAACCAAACCTGGGTGCGCGACTCCCAATACGGTGGGGCCAACCGCCAACACGACTTTAAATCCATCCCACACTCCTTCTGGTGGTGCCTCGTCACAATCACCACAGTGGGTTATGGTGATATGATTCCCGTCACGCTTCCGGTATGGCTAGGGTAATTATGATATTTTTTTAAAGCATCTTCAGTCTTCTGGGCTGAAGATGGCTGGGCAATATTCCGATCTCAGGAATGACCCCACAGCTTTTCTAACACATCACACTTTGGGCCATATTCCCGGGCCTAGAAATTGCCCAAACACCGATTTTAAATCACCGCACACAACATTAAGGGCCATATTCTGCGCAAGAACGACCCTCACTAGACATCAACCACACACCACACAGGGCTACCTCGTGGGGGCAGCAGCAATGTTCACAGGCATTCTCATAGCTGCGTTCCCCATCATTATCCTTGGCGCAAACTTCTCCGATGCACGAGAAGCTCAACTCCGGTATGTGTTCTCCCGTTAAATCACTTTGCGCCAATTCAGATCTCTGACTTTTTTTTTTTATTCCCCTGGGAAATAAAGTATACGAAGGATTTGGCACTTTTAGCGGGATTTTATTTAATGATAATTTCACGCCAAATTTTGGTACATGTAGATAGTAGGGCTGGAGGGACCGTCCAGCCTTTTTTAGCCCCCTCAATCCCGCCAGCCCCTCAGCGGGCCTATCTAGGGGTCCGCGGGACCCGGTAGCGCTGGCGGGAGGGTAATGAGAGCTTTTTTTTTTTTTTTTTTTTTCACGCTCTTTTTTTTTTTTTCCCCTGAGAGCTTCCTGTGAGGACACATACTCGTTAGTTATTGCACAATAAATAAGTCACGCTAAAAGTGCCAAATCCTTTCGTATACTTTATTTCCCGTGAAATAAAATTACGTATTCACCTCCTTTTAGCGGATTATTTTGCGATACTTCACTTATTTTTTTCCCAGGCTCGTGCACTCAATTTGCCTCGCTTCGCTCGGCAAATTAAGTAGCCCTCGCCTGGGAAAAAAATGCGTGAAGTTATCGCAAAATAAAACCCCGCTAAAAGGAGGTGAATAAAGGGGGGACCCGTCGATTATTTACCTATTGTAATATTTACCTTCGTGTATTATTTACCTTTTTAATGCCAAACATTGTATTATTTACCTTTCGTGTATTATTTACCTTTTGAATTGGCATTTAATTAATTAATTTTCCGCCCCGCTTTTTTTGGGTGAAGTTCTGAGGCACTGGACGTGTCGCTGAAGCTCTCAACGTCCAGGTCCAGGCTCGCCACGCTTGCCTCGTCGAGGCCGACGACCACCTCGCAGCGGCCACGGCGCACCTCATCCCACTGGTGGTTCAGCTCTGCAAGGGTCGAGGCGTTCAACATGACGGCGAGAGGGGTTCCGGGGAGGGGGAAGGGCGGGGCGTGAAAATCTGTTGTGCAGTGAGTCGGGGGTCTAGTGGGTGTGCATCGAAAACAGGACCGTTTACCCGCAATAGGTCAAACCGTATATTATTTACCTTTTGCATTAATAAAGTCCAAATATTGTATTATTTACCTTCCATGTATTATTTACCTTTCGTGTATTATTTACCTTTTCAAAAGGTAAATAATCGACGGGTCCCCCCTTTAAATAGTTATTTTATTCCACTGGGAAATAAAGTATACGAAGGATTTGGCACTTTTAGCGGGATTCTTTTTAATGATAATTTCACGCAGTTTTTTTATCGCAAATTAAAAACCCGCTCATTGAACTTTATTTCACGCGTTTTTCACTTTATTTCACTGCAATTCCTTCAGAGCGGGATTTTATTTTTGTTTTTTTCACGCTAAAACAGGGGTTTTATTTGGCGATAACTTCACGCTAAATTTTGGTACATCCTGCACCACCACCCACCTAAAAATTGAAAATTTCGAATTTTTTTTGCCCTTTTCCCATTTTTTTTCTGACACATGCAACATGCCGAAGGATGTAAGACGCAAACGGTCCTCCGACAGGAGATGGACAAGCACTACAGTGGTTTTGCTGAAGGACTAGCATTGTCGACACCGTACGTCCGTGAATGGGACCGCTTTTTAAGGAATTCATTGGCAAGCCTGACGGTAAGCCCACGGAAGCCGACTTCGTTTCGTACATAGTGTATCTCCGTGACGATCTCACTATCAAGACGAAGGACACACCACCCCCTTTACTTCATTGTGAGGAAGGTGGTGGCTGGCATGATATTCTGTGATGGGCGGGGATCTTCTGAATGTGTCTCGCTCTTGCACGACAGCCATTTCCCGACCTCCCGCTAGCACCCGAGGGGACACTGAGGTGGCGAGAGGTCGGGATGTAGCTTTGTGTACCGTTGAGGCAGCTTTCCAAACCCGACCACACGCTGCGCTACGCGCTATGCGTACACGTGGTGTGGGCTTTTTAGGCTACATACTGTACGCGCTACACGCAAAATGCCGTTGTTGTGTGTGTAAAAACGTGGGTTGTGTGGTACTGCATGGGGTCACACGTGCACCACCCTGTGGCTCACACATGGTTCTGCCACCCCAAAAATGCGTATCCCACCCCACATACCAGGGTATGGGCCCAATTCACCAGTTTTTTGCAGGTTCCCAGCGAGCAAAAGCTAGCGGGAGGGTAATGAGAGCTACCTGGAGGGACACATTCTCGTTAGTTATTGCACAATAAATGAGTCCCGCTAAAAGTGCCAAATCCTTTCGTATACTTTATTTCCCGTGAAATAAAATTACGTATTCACCTCCTTTTAGCGGATTATTTTGCGATACTTCACTTATTTTTTTCCCAGGCTCGTGCACTCAATTTGCCTCGCTTCGCTCGGCAAATTAAGTAGCCCTCGCCTGGGAAAAAAATGCGTGAAGTTATCGCAAAATAAAACCCCGCTAAAAGGAGGTGAATAAATAGTTTTTTTTTTTTTTTTTTTTTTTTTTTTTGTTTTTTTGTTTTTTTTTTTTTTTTTTTTTTTTTTGGCGTTCAACAAAAATAATCTTCCCCTTTCCCAGTCAAGCTATCAAGGTCAGGCCCTTTTTAATGGTGCGATAAACGAAAAAAAAGTACTTTTTCTTTGTCTTTCATTTATGCTTCACTGTCATATCCTGAATTTTCTTATTTTGCTTTTTTCCCCCCCTCATCACAGAAAGAAGGAAATTGAACGACTCTCCCGCCTCGATCACCTTGAAATGGCTGAAGCCTCTAGTCCGCGGGGACGACGCAACAAAGAGAGTGTGCTCCAAATGATGGAAGCTGCCGCAGTTGACAATGACCTGGAAGGTGGTGGGGATTTATTTACGGCGGATACAAACCACCGCAGGCGAAGCGTTCTGAGCGACAGCACAGCACCACGTTTCGGCTTCGGCACCAACATACAACAGCGCAAGCAAAGCGCTGACAAACTCGCGAACCTCGACAACAGAGACTTCCTCATCCTCATCCTCGCCCGCGTGGAGGCGCTCGACTGCTCCCTCAACGATTTGAGAGAAGATGTCATGTGCCTGAGAGAGGAAAAACAAGAATATCCAGACCCTTTCTCTGACGTAGCGCGAACTTCATTTTTTCAATAAAGGGGTGAGGAAGTGAGGGGGTGAGTGGGAGGGGGAAAAGGAAAAGGGAATTTGAAATATCAGTTATTGGTGCTCCTGAAATAAAAAATACCAAGTACGCAACAACTACGCACTAAGTACGCAACAAGTACGCAATATAGGGTATTCCTGTATTTTTTTTTTCGTGCACAAAGTGTGCAACAAGTACGCAGCAAGTACGTAACAAGTACGCAAAATGGGGTTTTCAGGAGCACCAGTTATAGATAATTCCTGTGAGGAATATTACCCAAAGGGAGGAGGGGGGAGGGGACTCTCAGGGGGGGAGGGTGTGTGTTTTTGGGAAAGGGTGGGTGGGGGTGGTTTTGTGTTTTTTAAATTGCTCAAAATGGATAAAATCTCAGAGTGTTCACACACAATTGCCATGGCGACAATTTCTTCTTCTTTTCCTTTTTTTTTTCTTTTCTTTTTTTTCTTTTTTTGTATTGAATTCAGGCTCTCCGCTAGGATTTCCGATTTTGAAAATATTCTGTTGATGGTCCACGTTGGTGGGGTACATGCTTGCGCCGCAGGCGCACGGTGCGCAACTTTTTTTTTTACCAACGCCCGATTTTGACTTTTTTGGGACGTTTGAGCACTCACCTCTCCATATCTTCTTCTCCTGAGCTTTTTTGACAGGTAGAACGGGTCTGAACCACTTAGCAGAACTTTTTTTTTTTTTCTTTTTTTCCCCATTTTCAAAAAGTTCTGTTGACAATCAACAGAACTTTAGTACCTAGCGGAGTGCCTGATTGAATTAGCGAACGTTTACACGTTCAAAAATTACTTCTAACACATTTAAAAAAAAACGAAAAAAAAGAAAAATGAAAAAAGAAAAAACGGGGTACGGGTGCGGGCGGGTGTCCAACCAGATTTTTGTTTTTGTTTTCACCTTTTTTTCAAGGTGACGAAGTACGACTGAAAGTCATACAACCAACTTTTTCTTCTTTTTTTTTTTTAATGAATTTCTTGCTTTTTACTGATAGGGCAGATTCCTTTTTCAGTACTGCACTAAAGGTACATTGTCATGAGCTTTGTATTTCAAAGCCACCTTTTTTTAAACTTCTTTACGTGATAAGATACCTCCCGTTCCGGATAGGGCAATGCTTATGTACCTGCTTACAACCTGCCTCGTGGTAACCGTGTTGCCAATGAAGTGTTCTCTGGGGGTTCGCTTATCTGCGGAGAGTTAGTGCCTGCGTCCTGCCCGATTGAACGGTGCGGCGTTTTGCACATTTCAACGTATCTTTGTTTCACAGATGTATGTGCACAAGAGACACATGCAGCTTACAACCACTGTTCTTTATTTGGTATGGTGGAATGGGGGCGCACACAGTACGCAAGAAGTGCGCAAGAAGTACGCAACCCCCATTCAGCCACAAAAAAAAATTTTTTTTTTCTTCCCCTCCCCCCCAGGGCGCGCGCTAAATCCACACCCTCACACCCGGTTTTTTCGAGGTTTTTTCGGTCGCGGTACAAAAATTTTTTGATTACACGATTTCCTTTAGAAAATCAGAGAATCCCATATTGTACAGTAAGGGCACTTCAGATAGTTTTTGAACACACATGTGACCCCACCGTGGAGAGCAATCGGCTCGCGCAATCAAAAGAAAGCAGAGAAAAGGGGAAAGAAAAAAGAAAAAAGTTGGGTACCGTGCGCCTGCGGCGCTACCTGTTCCCTACCCCCCCATGATGTACTTATGTATATTCCACCTGATTTTGACCATGTTTCGGGTTTGCGGGTTTGCCGGTGTTTTCCGATGTTGGCCGGTGAAGTCACGGTAATGGGTACTGTGTACTGTGTACTGTGTACTGTGTACTGTGTACTGTGTACTGTGTACTGTGTACTGTGTACTGTGTACTGTGTACTGTGTACTGTGTACTGTGTACTGTGTACTGTGTACTGTGTACTGTGTACTGTGTACTGTGTACTGTGTACTGTGTACTGTGTACTGTGTACTGTGTACTGTGTACTGTGTACTGTGTACTGTGTACTGTGTACTGTGTACTGTGTACTGTGTACTGTGTACTGTGTACTGTGTACTGTGTACTGTGTACTGTGTACTGTGTACTGTGTACTGTGTACTGTGTACTGTGTACTGTGTACTGTGTACTGTGTACTGTGTACTGTGTACTGTGTACTGTGTACTGTGTACTGTGTACTGTGTACTGTGTACTGTGTACTGTGTACTGTGTACTGTGTACTGTGTACTGTGTACTGTGTACTGTGTACTGTGTACTGTGTACTGTGTACTGTGTACTGTGTACTGTGTACTGTGTACTGTGTACTGTGTACTGTGTACTGTGTACTGTGTACTGTGTACTGTGTACTGTGTACTGTGTACTGTGTACTGTGTACTGTGTACTGTGTACTGTGTACTGGCTGTCCGAAAGACCTGAAAATGACCCTTGTTTACGAGTATGGGTTCATATTTTGTGAAAATTTAAGTCACCAAAATTTTGTCCATTTTTCCGTATATCCCCCACCACAGCCCGGGATTTTCTCGGAAATGTAACATGACCCTGATTTTTCTGCCCCCTTCACATACTTCCTGTAGGTACATTTTTTTGGACCCGATATCCATTTTTTCGGGAAATTTCCGAAAAGTTAGCGCGCGCCCTGCTCCCCCCTTCCCCTCATGCAGTCAGCTCTACCTCTCAGGGATGAGGGGTCAGGCGCATACTGTCTCATTGCCTTTTTCTCTTTTTCTTCTTCCCCCCTCCTTCCCTCTAACAGTGAATACCATGAGAGGTCCCCAGGAAGCCCATTTAGGTAGAAGTTGGTCTTAGCGGCTGAGGGCGAACTGCGTCTGTACCTTCCGTTTGGAAAACATTGAGTACCAGACCCCATAAAGGTGGGTGCTTAAGGTACAACAGAAATCATTGAGTACAAAATAAAGACAGTACCTTCCACCATCCCACTCCCCCCCCACCACCCAGACCCCCCCCCTCTAGGGCAGTGCTGTAAGAATACGGGATACGTATCCGTATCCACTTTTTCATTTTTTTTACTAAGAATACGTAAGAATACGTAAGGTTAAAAAGTACAGGGGAGTCCTCACAACCAGCGGCACTCGCCCAGCGTCACACAGTACGGCTAGTGTCTGAAGTGTGTTGGGATGCTTCCCACCTTCACTGTGCAACAGCAGCGAAGTACTCGCCTCGAGGCCCTCTGTCTTCTTTTTCAAGGCAAGTGCTTTCGGACACGAGACAAGTATGGCGCACTTGTCGCTAGTACCCCGGTGGAGTTGGGGTAGTGCAGGGGGCACCGTGAGCAGAGCGGCGTGAGTGGAGAGAGAGTCAGGACAGAGAGGGTGAAGTGAGAGAGTCACTGTACGAGCAAGAGTCCCAGTCCAGCAAGTTTTAGCAAGAGTCACAGTCCTCCAGCTCCCCGCAACATCGTGCCAAACAAGACCCCGCAGCTGTCTCTCCCACACGCTCTGTACCGAGTTTTGTCTTATGTTGGGTGGGGTATGGGGTAAATGGGCGGGTGGCTTTTTAAGGTGATGAAAACAAGGGATACGGATACGTATCCGTATCCACAATTCCGAAAATCAACGTATTCTTACGTATTCTTACAGCACTGCTCTAGGGGGCGTAATGGCCTTAAGGAAGGGTGAAGCTTTTTGAATATTTTCACTTTTTTCCCGGAAAAAGTTAATAAATCTGCAAAAAACCGGCGGGGTACACCCTGGGATCTACGATCTAGGTCAGAGAACCCACTGAAACCACCAATGGACGACTTAGGGACAAAAACAATTTGGTTTTTTTTGAAAAAATGACTCCAAAACATGTTACAAAAATGTTACGGAAAAAGGCCGATTTAAGGCTTACTCTTGCATGGAACTTTAAAGTGACTTGGAGTCGTCTAAGGTGTCGAAAACACACCCAAATCGATTTTTTTGGGGTTTGTATGGGTATTTCTATGTGATTTTGGGGAAAATTTCGTCGAAAATGGGTTTATTTTTGTGGCAAAAGGCCGTGAAGGCCCCATTTTTGCCCAATTTTACCGTTTTTTTTGAGTTTTTTTTCAAAAAAAAATCCAATTTAAAGTTGTAAGTACATGTCTGTGGCCTCCAAGGACCCCCGCATGTCATCCTGCCACTTCATGGGGGGTGTAACCCACCATGTTTGGGGGAAAGTACGTCGAGGGATGCGCCCCAAAATCCACTCTTGCATCGCGTAACGGTTGCGTAACGGTTGCAAAACGCACCTTTCCCTCAAATACCCCGCATGTGTTGCATGACCACCCAAAGTGCTGTAGCGTCATCTAAAGTGTCCAAAACACACCCAAAATGATTTTTCTGGGGTTATCAGGGTGTTTATATGTGTTTTTGGGGCTTTATCAGTCGAAAATATGACATTTTTTTGGGTTTTTTGGGCTCCGAGGCCCAATTTTAGCCCGATTTTGCTGCGTTTTTTGCGTATTTTTTCATATTTTTTTTCAAGTTAAAGTTGTAAGTACACGTCGTTGGCCTCCAAGGACCCCCACATGTCATCCTGCCACCTCCTGGGGGGTGTAACCCACCATGTTTCGGGGAAAGTACGTTAAGGGATGCACCCCAAACCCCAATGCAAGAGACGCTTGGACACTTTCGGACGCTTACCAAACCTGCTTCCCGCCACAAAAAAAAAAAAAATCCTTCCCTCCCTTTTGTGTCCTCCCCTCGCATTCCACCCTTCACGTCAGGAGTACAGATATCACTATGCCCCCTAAGATGGCCTGCGAGCATGTTCCCCCATGCAAGAACCCGGCTACCTGTTCGTCGAGGCGTAGTCGCGAACGCGCTCACACTCTGCAGCGTGAAGTCGGCAGCCGTTTTGCGTACATTAGTACGAATGCTGCCCGTATCTTGCACCACACTGGCAGGTACAAGGACTTGGTGGCTAAGGGACATCTCACCATTGAGAATGATGCCCTGGAGCACCTCCTCGAAGACAGGGAAACCCGCCTTGTGCTTGCGGTGCTCACACTTGTGAATGCCTTTTTTCTGAAGGCATTGCAGTACCTGAAGAAGGACGGAGTTAAAAACTCCAAGTACGCCGAAGAAGTTGGGTACCCTGCCATTACAGAGCTCATCTCTGTATTGAAAAAGGGGGTGTTTCCTGAGTGGGTGTCTGAGGAGCTGTTCGGCGTTACCCAGGCCAAAACAATAGCCACAACAAAGGGTAACGTCGTGAAGTTCAAGAAGCTCCTGAAGGAAACTGCGAGAGAGATGGAGGAAACGTGGACCCGCTACCTCTCTTCTTGGCCACAGCCTTCGAACGCCACAGAAGCCCAGAGAAACGCTACCGCATGCACCAACGACTATGTCGAGGGGTTTAACGGCTACCTTGCTTGGGTCTCTGGCAGGCTCATGAATCAGACGAACCCATGCACTGTTCTCGGCCTGGCCATGTGGGGATACAACTCCAAATCATTGGCCCACATCCCATTAAAAATGAAAGACATAGTTGCTGCACAGAAGGAGCCTGTGGAGTCAATCCGAGAAGTGTACAAGAGGATACACGCAGTGGACACTAAGGTGGCGGAGGAAAACAGACTCGCTAAGAAGTTTAAATCCCACGAGCTTCGTGAACAGTATGAGAAATTGGGGCTCCCTGCTACTCAGCCACTACTGAAGAAGGACGTTGCCAAGGCTATTGCCACGGAGACGTACACCCCGCCATCGGACAAGCAGACACTGAGAGTGCACAGACCAAGGGGAAAGGGGAAGAGGGGGAGGGGCACATAACATATCTAGCCAGTTTTGTGCATAAGAGGGGAGACGGGGGGGATCAGAAAATTTGTAAAAAGTACCCTCCCAACCCTCACCCATTTTACCTCATATTTCACCATATTTCACCATATTTCACCATATTTCACCATTTTTTTTGCATTTTTCATGGTTCTGGTGCCAATTTTTGCCCGACAGGGGGTCCCAGGGTGTTTTTGAGGTGGATTTTGGCATTTTCCCCTGGTCAAAAGTAGTTTTTCCCGTTTTTTGTGGTTTGGCTTCACCCTTCCTTAAGGCCATTACGGCCCCTAGGCCCCCCCTCTCACGAGGTCAGAGAAGTGACACATCTACCGATGTTGTTATCTTGTTCTGCACAAAAATCAATTCCCATCCTGCTCAGATAGCTCTTCCAGCTGAAAGAAACAAAAAAAAAAAGATAGTGGAGCACACTCTAGGGTGGCTACACTAATACAACCAAGTTTTCAAAAAAGAAAAAAAAAAAAAGTTCCCCCCGCTTCACCTGAATATTTCAAAACAAAATGTCCGTCTTTCCTTACTGTGTGCAGGAGAGGTGTTCACTCAAATTTTCTGTACTTTTTTTTAACCCCTTCCAACTAGGTCATTTGAAAATCAGGAGCTGATGCTGCACAAACCAAGTCGCATCCTGCTCAGAGAGCTCTTCCAGCCAGACAAAGTCTTCTTTTTTCACAGTGTGCAGGAGAAGCATTCGGCTTTCATGGTTGCTGTACTTTTTAATGCCTTCCAATATTTCATTTGGCGTACAGTGGGTCGGAGGTGTCAGTATCAACGACCATTGTTTCCCCAGTGACGGTGTAGTGGTTCACCCTAACAGTCACAGTGGGTTTGTCACAGTATTCACACCGACCTCCAAACACCAACACAGATACTCAATTCTGCACAATGACAACGTCGCTCACTCTGTTGTGCCTAACGATGCCTGTGCTGTGCATGGCTACAGCGGTGCCCACTTCTTCAGCATCACCCACACCTCTGCCGCCAATGGATGGCAGCTCTGACTCGGGTGACGCGGGTGCATCGTATTCATCTTCAAGTTCCAGTGACGCCTCTGACACAACTGAGGGACACTATGTTCCTGTGACCACTGGAACACCTGCAACTGGATCGGCTGTTGCATCACCAGTACCTGCAACTGTATCGGCTGTTGTTCCAACGTACGCACCTGCCACTGGATCGGCTGTTCCCTCTGGAGCACCTGCAACTGGATCGGCTGTTGCATCACCAGTACCTGCAACTGGATCGGCTGTTGTTCCAACGTACGCACCTGCCACTGGATCGGCTGTTCCCTCTGGAGCACCTGCAACTGGATCGGCTGTTGCATCGCCTGCACCTGCAACTGGATCGGCTGTTCCCTCTGGAGCACCTGCAACTGGATCGGCTGTTGCATCGCCTGCACCTGCAACTGGATCGGCTGTTGTTCCAACGTACGCACCTGCCACTGGATCGGCTGTTGCATCACCAGCACCTGCTACTGGATCGGCTGTTGTTCCCTCTGGAGCACCTGCCACTGGATCAGCTGTTGCATCGCCAGCACCTGCAACTGGATCGGCTGTTGTTCCAACATACGCACCTGCAACTGGATCGGCTGTTGCATCACCAGTACCTGCAACTGGATCGGCTGTTGTTCCAACGTACGCACCTGCCACTGGATCGGCTGTTCCCTCTGGAGCACCTGCAACTGGATCGGCTGTTGCATCACCAGCACCTGCAACTGGATCGGCTGTTGTTCCAACGTACTCACCTGCCACTGGATCGGCTGTTGCATCGCCTGCACCTGCAACTGGATCGGCTGTTGTATCGCCTGCACCTGCAACTGGATCGGCTGTGATTCCCTCTGGAGCACCTGCCACTGGATCGGCTGTTGCATCACCAGCACCTGCAACTGGATCGGCTGTTGTTCCAACGTACTCACCTGCCACTGGATCGGCTGTTCCCTCTGGAGCACCTGCAACTGGATCGGCTGTTGCATCGCCTGCACCTGCAACTGGATCGGCTGTTGTTCCCTCTGGAGCACCTGCAACTGGATCGGCTGTTGCATCGCCTGCACCTGCAACTGGATCGGCTGTTCCCTCTGGAGCACCTGCAACTGGATCGGCTGTTGCATCGCCTGCACCTGCAACTGGATCGGCTGTTGTTCCAACGTACGCACCTGCCACTGGATCGGCTGTTGCATCGCCAGCACCTGCAACTGGATCGGCTGTTGTTCCAACATACGCACCTGCAACTGGATCGGCTGTTGCATCACCAGTACCTGCAACTGGATCGGCTGTTGCATCGCCTGCACCTGCAACTGGATCGGCTGTTGTTCCAACATACGCACCTGCCACTGGATCGGCTGTTGCATCGCCTGCACCTGCCACTGGATCGGCTGTTGCATCGCCTGCACCTGCAACTGGATCGGCTGTTGTTCCAACATACGCACCTGCCACTGGATCGGCTGTTGCATCGCCTGCACCTGCCACTGGATCGGCTGTTGCATCGCCTGCACCTGCAACTGGATCGGCTGTTGTTCCCTCTGGAGCACCTGCAACTGGATCGGCTGTTGTTCCCTCTGGAGCACCTGCAACTGGATCGGCTGTTGCATCGCCTGCACCTGCAACTGGATCGGCTGTTGTTCCAACGTACTCACCTGCCACTGGATCGGCTGTTCCCTCTGGAGCACCTGCAACTGGATCGGCTGTTGCATCGCCTGCACCTGCAACTGGATCGGCTGTTGTTCCCTCTGGAGCACCTGCAACTGGATCGGCTGTTGCATCGCCTGCACCTGCAACTGGATCGGCTGTTGTTCCCTCTGGAGCACCTGCAACTGGATCGGCTGTTGTTCCCTCTGGAGCACCTGCAACTGGATCGGCTGTTGCATCGCCTGCACCTGCAACTGGATCGGCTGTTGTTCCCTCTGGAGCACCTGCAACTGGATCGGCTGTTGCATCGCCTGCACCTGCAACTGGATCGGCTGTTGTTCCCTCTGGAGCACCTGCAACTGGATCGGCTGTTGTTCCCTCTGGAGCACCTGCAACTGGATCGGCTGTTGTTCCCTCTGGAGCACCTGCAACTGGATCGGCTGTTGTTCCAACATACGCACCTGCCACTGGATCGGCTGTTGCATCGCCTGCACCTGCAACTGGATCGGCTGTTGTTCCCTCTGGAGCACCTGCAACTGGATCGGCTGTTGTTCCAACATACGCACCTGCCACTGGATCGGCTGTTGCATCGCCTGCACCTGCCACTGGATCGGCTGTTGCATCGCCTGCACCTGCAACTGGATCGGCTGTTGTTCCAACATACGCACCTGCCACTGGATCGGCTGTTCCCTCTGGAGCACCTGCAACTGGATCGGCTGTTGCATCGACAGCACCTGCAACTGGATCGGCTGTTGCATCGCCAGCACCTGCAACTGGATCGGCTGTTGTTCCCTCTGGAGTACCTGCAACTGGATCGGCTGTTGCATCGCCTGCACCTGCAACTGGATCGGCTGTTGTTCCAACGTACGCACCTGCCACTGGATCGGCTGTTGCATCGCCTGCACCTGCAACTGGATCGGCTGTTGTATCGCCTGCACCTGCAACTGGATCGGCTGTGATTCCCTCTGGAGCACCTGCCACTGGATCGGCTGTTGCATCACCAGCACCTGCAACTGGATCGGCTGTTGTTCCAACGTACTCACCTGCCACTGGATCGGCTGTTCCCTCTGGAGCACCTGCAACTGGATCGGCTGTTGCATCGCCTGCACCTGCAACTGGATCGGCTGTTGTTCCCTCTGGAGCACCTGCAACTGGATCGGCTGTTGCATCGCCTGCACCTGCAACTGGATCGGCTGTTCCCTCTGGAGCACCTGCAACTGGATCGGCTGTTGCATCGCCTGCACCTGCAACTGGATCGGCTGTTGTTCCAACGTACGCACCTGCCACTGGATCGGCTGTTGCATCGCCAGCACCTGCAACTGGATCGGCTGTTGTTCCAACATACGCACCTGCAACTGGATCGGCTGTTGCATCACCAGTACCTGCAACTGGATCGGCTGTTGCATCGCCTGCACCTGCAACTGGATCGGCTGTTGTTCCAACATACGCACCTGCCACTGGATCGGCTGTTGCATCGCCTGCACCTGCCACTGGATCGGCTGTTGCATCGCCTGCACCTGCAACTGGATCGGCTGTTGTTCCAACATACGCACCTGCCACTGGATCGGCTGTTGCATCGCCTGCACCTGCCACTGGATCGGCTGTTGCATCGCCTGCACCTGCAACTGGATCGGCTGTTGTTCCCTCTGGAGCACCTGCAACTGGATCGGCTGTTGTTCCCTCTGGAGCACCTGCAACTGGATCGGCTGTTGCATCGCCTGCACCTGCAACTGGATCGGCTGTTGTTCCAACGTACTCACCTGCCACTGGATCGGCTGTTCCCTCTGGAGCACCTGCAACTGGATCGGCTGTTGCATCGCCTGCACCTGCAACTGGATCGGCTGTTGTTCCCTCTGGAGCACCTGCAACTGGATCGGCTGTTGCATCGCCTGCACCTGCAACTGGATCGGCTGTTGTTCCCTCTGGAGCACCTGCAACTGGATCGGCTGTTGTTCCCTCTGGAGCACCTGCAACTGGATCGGCTGTTGCATCGCCTGCACCTGCAACTGGATCGGCTGTTGTTCCCTCTGGAGCACCTGCAACTGGATCGGCTGTTGCATCGCCTGCACCTGCAACTGGATCGGCTGTTGTTCCCTCTGGAGCACCTGCAACTGGATCGGCTGTTGTTCCCTCTGGAGCACCTGCAACTGGATCGGCTGTTGTTCCAACATACGCACCTGCCACTGGATCGGCTGTTGCATCGCCTGCACCTGCAACTGGATCGGCTGTTGTTCCCTCTGGAGCACCTGCAACTGGATCGGCTGTTGTTCCAACATACGCACCTGCCACTGGATCGGCTGTTGCATCGCCTGCACCTGCCACTGGATCGGCTGTTGCATCGCCTGCACCTGCAACTGGATCGGCTGTTGTTCCAACATACGCACCTGCCACTGGATCGGCTGTTGCATCGCCTGCACCTGCCACTGGATCGGCTGTTGCATCGCCTGCACCTGCAACTGGATCGGCTGTTGTTCCAACATACGCACCTGCCACTGGATCGGCTGTTGTTCCAACATACGCACCTGCCACTGGATCGGCTGTTGCATCGCCAGTACCTGCAACTGGATCGGCTGTTGTTCCCTCTGGAGCACCTGCCACTGGATCGGCTGTTGCATCACCAGTACCTGCAACTGGATCGGCTGTTGCATCGCCTGCACCTGCAACTGGATCGGCTGTTGTTCCAACATACGCACCTGCCACTGGATCGGCTGTTGTTCCAACATACGCACCTGCCACTGGATCGGCTGTTGCATCGACAGCACCTGCAACTGGATCGTCTGTTGTTCCCTCTGGAGCACCTGCAACTGGATCGGCTGTTGTTCCAACATACGCACCTGCCACTGGATCGGCTGTTGTTCCAACATACGCACCTGCCACTGGATCGGCTGTTGTTCCAACATACGCACCTGCCACTGGATCGGCTGTTGCATCGACAGCACCTGCAACTGGATCGGCTGTTGTTCCAACGTACTCACCTGCCACTGGATCGGCTGTTCCCTCTGGAGCACCTGCAACTGGATCGGCTGTTGCATCGACAGCACCTGCAACTGGATCGGCTGTTGCATCGCCAGCACCTGCAACTGGATCGGCTGTTGTTCCCTCTGGAGTACCTGCAACTGGATCGGCTGTTGCATCGCCTGCACCTGCAACTGGATCGGCTGTTGTTCCAACGTACGCACCTGCCACTGGATCGGCTGTTGCATCGCCTGCACCTGCAACTGGATCGGCTGTTGTTCCAACATACGCACCTGCCACTGGATCGGCTGTTGTTCCAACATACGCACCTGCCACTGGATCGGCTGTTGCATCGACAGCACCTGCAACTGGATCGTCTGTTGTTCCCTCTGGAGCACCTGCAACTGGATCGGCTGTTGTTCCAACATACGCACCTGCCACTGGATCGGCTGTTGTTCCAACATACGCACCTGCCACTGGATCGGCTGTTGTTCCAACATACGCACCTGCCACTGGATCGGCTGTTGCATCGACAGCACCTGCAACTGGATCGTCTGTTGTTCCCTCTGGAGCACCTGCAACTGGATCGGCTGTTGTTCCAACGTACTCACCTGCCACTGGATCGGCTGTTCCCTCTGGAGCACCTGCAACTGGATCGGCTGTTGCATCGACAGCACCTGCAACTGGATCGGCTGTTGCATCGCCAGCACCTGCAACTGGATCGGCTGTTGTTCCCTCTGGAGTACCTGCAACTGGATCGGCTGTTGCATCGCCTGCACCTGCAACTGGATCGGCTGTTGTTCCAACGTACGCACCTGCCACTGGATCGGCTGTTGCATCGACAGCACCTGCCACTGGATCGGCTGTTCCCTCTGGAGCACCTGCAACTGGATCGGCTGTTGTTCCCTCTGGAGTACCTGCAACTGGATCGGCTGTTGCATCGCCTGCACCTGCAACTGGATCGGCTGTTGTTCCAACGTACGCACCTGCCACTGGATCGGCTGTTGCATCGCCTGCACCTGCAACTGGATCGGCTGTTGCATCGACAGCACCTGCAACTGGATCGGCTGTTGTTCCCTCTGGAGCACCTGCCACTGGATCGGCTGTTGCATCGCCAGCACCTGCAACTGGATCGGCTGTTGTTCCCTCTGGAGTACCTGCAACTGGATCGGCTGTTGCATCGCCTGCACCTGAAACTGGATCGGCTGTTGCATCGCCTGCACCTGCAACTGGATCGGCTGTTGTTCCAACATACGCACCTGCAACTGGATCGGCTGTTGCATCGACAGCACCTGCAACTGTATCGGCTGTTGCATCGACAGCACCTGCAACTGTATCGGCTGTTGTTCCAACGTACGCACCTGCCACTGGATCGGCTGTTGCATCGCCTGCACCTGCCACTGGATCGGCTGTTGCATCGCCTGCACCTGCAACTGGATCGGCTGTTGCATCGCCTGCACCTGCAACTGGATCGGCTGTTGTTCCAACATACGCACCTGCAACTGGATCGGCTGTTGCATCGACAGCACCTGCAACTGTATCGGCTGTTGTTCCAACGTACGCACCTGCCACTGGATCGGCTGTTGCATCGCCTGCACCTGCAACTGGAGCGGCTGTTGCATCGCCTGCACCTGCAACTGGATCGGCTGTTGTTCCAACGTACGCACCTGCCACTGGATCGGTTGTGATTCCCTCTGGAGCACCTGCAACTGGATCGGCTGTTGTTCCAACATACGCACCTGCCACTGGATCGGCTGTTGCATCGCCTGCACCTGCTACTGGATCGGCTGTTGCATCACCAGTACCTGCCACTGGATCGGCTGTGATTCCCTCTGGAGCACCTGCCACTGCCACACCCTCGCCCCTCCCACCACTGCCAACACTGCCGCCGTTGCCCCCTATGGAGGAAGACTCTGACTACGGTGACTCCTCTGCATCGGGGTCCTCTTTGGACTGAGCGAATGCTTCTGCTGTGATGCCTCTGTAAGAATACTATTTTGATTATTTCAATTTATGCTTTTATTATTTCATTCTCTTTTGTGATGAACTAAATGAATGTCTGCGATCGATAGTCTATGTGCAGATCTGCTTTTTGCTTCTTTCATAAAAGAATGTATATGAAATAATTCTTGCATCTTTGTCACCTACATCTCTCATGTATTTTCATGGTACAATGTACCGACATGAGTGATATCCTGTTTTGACTCTAATCGACAGTGTCCACGCGTTAACCTTGTTGACCCCTGGACAACCAATTGTTGTCAATTATATATTTCCGTCCCTTTCTTGATTTGCAACGCTTTCTTTAGGGTATTGACTCACGCGTGGGACACATCACTTTTTATGTATGTTTCACGGTCTATGCTCTCTGGATGGCCATAAGCAGCTGTTGCCACGAAGCTACACGGCCCTTTTCCGTCTTTTTTGCTAAATTAAATGCTAAACACTACTCTCGTGTTATCTTTTTATACTTTCAATTCTGTGAACTGAAAGTATGTGAATATAATCTTTTTATCCTATCACTCTTAGAACCTTGAATACACCGAACTAACTAATTTCAGGTGTCTTTATACAGTTCGTTTTTGAGTAATGCTGGCCACCTCCCCCGTTTCTTTCTTTTGAAAGATGCCTCAGTGTCAATGCCTGAGGTACACTGTTCAAGGGAGGGCTTTGTATTTCATGTGAACCTTCTTTTTGAAAGATGCCTCAGTGCAGATGCTGAGGGTGCGTCTCATCAACTGTTTGAATGAATAGCTTGTGAGGCCTTCATCTTTGCAGCAAAAGATGTTACTCTATTTTCCCTTTCGCATTAAACGAGCCCTTCCCACATTTTATTTTTATTTGCATTTTTTTTGCATTTTTTTTTGTCGCTTCAGTATGAACACCACGCAATGTTGATTACTGTACTTGGTGTGTTCCGGGGTATCGGAAAATACAAATTTTCACCAATCTTCACCAATCTTCACAAGTTTTCACAAGTTTTCACAAATTTTCACAACATAATTTTTGGCCATTTTTTTGTGAAGAATTGTGAAGAATTGTGAAGAGTTGTGAAGAGTTGTGAATAGTTGTGAAGAGTTGTGAATTGAAATGAAAATTTGGATGAAAAAAACACAGATGTTGTGAAGATTTGTGAAGAGTTGTGAACAGTTGTGAAGAGTTGTGAATTGGAGGGAAAAAAAGGGGGGTGTTTTTTTCCAGGGTTTTTTGCAGGACTGGTCAGGTAAAGTGTGCTGTGCAGAGGGCTAGCTAGCCTGGGTCAAGCTGGCCGTACCACCCCACCCCCTGTGCGGAGGAGGACGACGGAAGTCCGCGGCGTGTTCGTTTGTTGCCTTTTTTTTTTTCAACATGTTCGCAACTCTCAAGAAAGTAGCGTACCGTGAGCCTGCGACGCAGCTAAAAATTACGAGCGGTAGCCCACAGCTCTACCCGAAATGTTGCGTACTGTGGCTTCGCTAGAAAAGTTTTGTACCAGTGGCACTACCACTTTTTTCCCTGTTTTTTGTACCGTTTTACTCAAAACACAGCTGGGCACAACTAGCACCATACTCACCTGAACTATGCCTATATTAGGCACAATTTCAGCACACTTTCAGCACAAGTACACACACGTACACGTTGGGGCCATATTCTGAGCAAGAATTACCCCCACTAGTTATCAAACACACGTACACACAATTAACCACAATTACACCTAAGTTGCTCTGGGGAAAAAAATGGTACACCACCCGACAGGACTACTGTACTGTACTGTACTGTACTGTACTGTACTGTACTGTACTGTACTGTACTGTACTGTACTGTACTGTACTGTACTGTACTGTACTGTACTGTACTGTACTGTACTGTACTGTACTGTACTGTACTGTACTGTACTGTACTGTACTGTACTGTACTGTACTGTACTGTACTGTACTGTACTGTACTGTACTGTACTGTACTGTACTGTACTGTACTGTACTGTACTGTACTGTACTGTACTGTACTGTACTGTACTGTACTGTACTGTACTGTACTGTACTGTACTGTACTGTACTGTACTGTACTGTACTGTACTGTACTGTACTGTACTGTACTGTACTGTACTGTACTGTACTGTACTGTACTGTACTGTACTGTACTGTACTGTACTGTACTGTACTGTACTGTACTGTACTGTACTGTACTGTACTGTACTGTACTGTACTGTACTGTACTGTACTGTACTGTACTGTACTGTACTGTACTGTACTGTACTGTACTGTACTGTACTGTACTGTACTGTACTGTACTGTACTGTACTGTACTGTACTGTACTGTACTGTACTGTACTGTACTGTACTGTACTGTACTGTACTGTACTGTACTGTACTGTACTGTACTGTACTGTACTGTACTGTACTGTACTGTACTGTACTGTACTGTACTGTACTGTACTGTACTGTACTGTACTGTACTGTACTGTACTGTACTGTACTGTACTGTACTGTACTGTACTGTACTGTACTGTACTGTACTGTACTGTACTGTACTGTACTGTACTGTACTGTACTGTACTGTACTGTACTGTACTGTACTGTACTGTACTGTACTGTACTGTACTGTACTGTACTGTACTGTACTGTACTGTACTGTACTGTACTGTACTGTACTGTACTGTACTGTACTGTACTGTACTGTACTGTACTGTACTGTACTGTACTGTACTGTACTGTACTGTACTGTACTGTACTGTACTGTACTGTACTGTACTGTACTGTACTGTACTGTACTGTACTGTACTGTACTGTACTGTACTGTACTGTACTGTACTGTACTGTACTGTACTGTACTGTACTGTACTGTACTGTACTGTACTGTACTGTACTGTACTGTACTGTACTGTACTGTACTGTACTGTACTGTACTGTACTGTACTGTACTGTACTGTACTGTACTGTACTGCCGAATGCTCTAATTAGAGTCTGATTAGAGCGCAATGCATATTTAACCGGTGTTTAAAAACAAGGAGCCAGACAGTTCACCTTCGGGCATAAGGCGTGCCCCGGCATATCGTTTTGATCCCGTTAACTACGGTGCCACAGTTGGCCCAGCTGGTCACTTTATTCCCAGGAAGTAAAAAAACCGTGAATGAGGGAGCGATAAATAAGGGTAACTGAAGGGGGAAATTGAATTTTGATGAGCCCAAAAACATGGTTTTCTGGTCCCGTTGTCAAAATCTCTGCCCACACCCACTCCCCGAGAGAACCAACAATTCTCTAGCTGACTTCTTTGATAATCCCCACCAAAAAGGCGGATAAGACGAAAGGAGACGAAGTAACCGCCAAGGACTCACCAGTGCGTCGATCCATCATGTGTGAGAGATGCAAAACAACCGCCATAATGGAATTAACCTGTAGGTTAACCTCACACAGGACAGTCTCGTCGCCCACAAAGGTCAATAATACACTCCGGATTTTGGGGACAATTTTTGACCGAAAATGGGCCGCCTATTAGTGACCGGGCTCATATTTTCCGAAATTTAAGAGGTCATAAAATTGTCCAATTTTCAACGTCGGCCCCACCACTCATACTTGGACCGCCCGAAATATATTTCGGGCATTTCGGGTGATTTCGGGCGGATTAGGGGCGGATTTCGGGCGATTTTGTGCGCCCGAATTTGCCCGAAGCCCGAAATGCAGATTTCGGGCGGATTCGGGCGCTTTTTCCTTAGTGAAAACCGACTAGGTAGGGTTCTATTCATTTTTGCAAAAAACTTTTTATATTTGGACATATTTGATGTCAAATCTGTCAAAATAAGCAAGAATCGAAAACTTTTGTACACCTGAGTGCACTTTGGGAATCACCACCAAATCACGGGTTTTCTGACTATCATTTGCTTATTCCCACCCAAAACACACTATGAACCGGGGTTTCACCATTTTTTCGTATTTCAGGGTGAATTTTTGTGAATTTTCGGGTCACAGGGTGGTTCTGACCCATTCTCGGGGTGTTTCGGGACTGTAGTTGCTCAGGAGATGCCCAAAAACGTGAAAAATCGCCTTTTTACGTTTTTAGTAGTATTTTAGTGTCAATTGTTAGGGAAATCGGTTTTATACGTGGCTGCTAACAGAGCTGTACTCATATAAGTTGGGTTCTACTAGGACTTTTTGCTCAATTTTTTTTTTCTTTGAGCAAATTTTGTGCCAATCTTTCAAATAAAGCGTAAGATTTTTACACTGGTGGCATGCTTCCCAGCACACATAAGATACTCCAGTGCACCGATTGTGCGCCCGAATTCGCCCGAATTACGTATAAATTCCCTTTAAATTCCCTTTAAAACGCCCGAAATATATTTCGGGCGCTCGGGACCCGCGCCCGAAAAATCCGCCCGAATTCGCCCGAAATTTTTTTCGGGCGGTCCAAGTATGACCACTGCACGGGGATCCCAAAAATGCAATCCAAGTCAAAAAGTTGAAAAAAAAACACACCTAAAAACACATGGCCCAAGAATGGCCCAAAAGGGTCCAAATCGTCCCGTCAGCCGCACCATTTTAGGCACTTTTTGCACATAGAACCTCCTGTGTTGCCAACCAACGTCCTCCAAAAGGTGTCCTGTACCTACCTGGGTACCTGGGTGCCCAGGCACCACCCAGACTTCGCCACTTCACAACTCTTCACAACTCTTCACAACTCTTCACAGCTCTTCACAACTCTTCACAACTCTTCACAACTCTTCACAACTCTTCACAACTCTTCACAACTCTTCACATACACGTTTTTTGTGAAAATTTGTGAAGAGTTGTGAATAGTTGTGAAGAGTTGTGAAGAGTTGTGAAGAGTTGTGAAGAGTTGTGAATTGAAATGAAAATTTGTATTTTTCGATACCCCGGAACACACCACTGTACTCTCTTTTAGAAAAAGAATGTATATGAAACAATCTCTTTTGTTATGATTTTTTAAAAAGATAAGTGTTGATTCTCGAGCAGGGGTCCTAAGAGTGGTAACTTTTACCACTTCTGAAGTGACCTTTTTTATTTTTTTTGAAATCCGAAGCTCACTTCGAAGTGACCTTCGAAAAGTGCCCTAAAAAGTGACCTTCCCCGATTCTCGAGACCGATTCCTCTTTTTTTAATCGTTTGTTTTGTCATTTTTTCTTCTGGCAGATGTGCAATGCATGCGGGGGGCATTTTCATCTTGCAACTTATCTTTAAGCAAGGGTACATTTTTCGCACCCTCTATGCCTTCTTTTCGTTTAGAAAAGAATGTATATGAAATAACCTATCTTTGCAATCCCCGGTTTTCGTCTATACACCTGCGGTTGCCTGGAATTGATGATAATCATCACAAGACTATTCAAAACACACCCCCCTCCTTCCCCGCTTTTGGTCCCGGTGCACCGGTCATGTACACTGTCTAGGTACACTGTCGTGAGATTTCAAGTCAATCTTTTTCTTTTTGATTTGTGTCCACAGCGAACCCTTTCACCCCCCCTCAAAACATTCTTTTGTAACGATGGCCATGCACCCGAGAGGCAGGTTCATTCTTACAAATATTCCTTGTTGTTTCCCTTTGAGCTTTTTTTTTTCACCCCCTACATTCTTTTTACATGTAAAGATCTGAAATATGCTTTTCCATATTTCTACAAAGCTTCCTTTAAAAGGAGAAAAATAGTATTACCGTGCACGCCAAATCATCCCTCAAACAGGAGGATTTGTGTCAATCAAATGAAAACCACTGTGTCCTGCTATTTTTACCTTTCGAAGAGCTCTTCTTTAGCATTGTACAAAAAATAGCACATGCAGCACCCTTTTTGTTCAAGCCACCCCCCCACCTCGCTTCCAATCGCTCCAAACCACCACCACCACCACCCCCATCCAGCCACACAACACACCACATACACCAAGACATCTTGGCACATCACAACGATGTCCTACGGTATGGGATATGGGAGCGTTCCCACTAGACGGGACGACAGGGACGACAGACGCTATAACGACAGACGGCCGTCAGACGGCGACAGGAGAGACGACCGCCGGGACGACCGCCGGGAGGACAGAAGAGATGACAGACGTTACGATGACAGACGGGGGCCGGCAGACCACCGGGACAGAGGGTACGACGACAGACGGGACGACAGACGCGACGACCGAAATGGGTCTAGCCGCGGCGGTGGTGGTGGTGGTGGTGGTGGTGGGACTTTCTCCAGCAACAACGATAGCTACGGCCGCGACGACCGTGGTGACGACCGGATGGGAAACCTTGGGTCAACCCTGCGGGATGTGGACTACCGCCAAGAACGCGACGTTGTGGACGTCAAGAAGGACTTCTACAACATGTCCAGAAGCGTGCAGGACCGCAGCGACGCCGACGTCCGCGACTGGCTGTACGACGCCGACATCCGCGTCACTGGACGCGACCCTGCCAAGCCTGTACTCAAATTCTCCGAAACACATTTCCCTGACGAGATCCAACGCTCCTTCGACCGCCAAGGCTTCGATGCGCCAACAAGCATCCAATCCCAAGCATGGACCATTGCGCTTCAGGGGCGCGACATTGTCGGCGTCGCAAAGACTGGATCCGGGAAGACTCTTGCGTTCGGTGTGCCTGCACTGATCCACATCGAGGCACAGCCACGTCTGCGCAGAGGAGACGGACCTATCGCCCTCATCCTTGCACCCACCCGCGAGCTTGCCGTCCAAATAGAAGAAGAAATGCAGAAGGTCATGACACGTGGCACCGACTCCATCTGCGTCTACGGTGGAGCACCAAAGGGCCCCCAGCAGCGCAAGCTCCGCAACGGCGTGCAAATTGTCATCGCAACCCCGGGACGTCTCATTGACTTCCTTGAGTCGCGGGACACATGCCTCAAGCGGGTTACCTATCTGGTATGTGCTTCCCCCCCTTTTTAGTTCACCAGGACACTCCCCCATCCATACCGAGATGTATGGGAGGTTTGTTTTCTTTTCGTCAACGAAATGGATGTAGGGACTGCATGGTCGGGAGGTCTAAAAAAAGTTGCGAGAGGGGGTGTTTCAAGTAGGCTTTTTTTAGATGTTTTGAATGGGTATAACAAACAACACTTACAGGTCATGGACGAGGCAGACAGAATGCTGGACATGGGATTCGAACCCCAAATCCGTAAGATTGTAGGCCAGATCCGTCCCGAGAGACAAACCCTTATGTTCAGTGCAACATGGCCAAAGGAGGTGCAGGGGCTGGCAAGGGACTTCCAGCAGGACTACATTCAGATCCAGGCATGTTTCCCCTCCCCTTCTCCCATATAAGATGTGCAGGAGGCCCTTGTTTTAAAATTTTTCTTACAATCCCCCATATAAGGATCTGTGCACAGCGCGGCTGGGTCACACCTATTACAGAGTGTCATTTCCCCTGATATTATATTTCATATCACTGTCGCTGTGACAGTCACACATTACAGCCTAGCTGTACACATAAGGTCATCTGATTTTTTTAATTACGCACATGACCTACGTGGCTCGGCTGTTGTTCCATCGCCAGCACCTGCAACTGGAGCATCTGTGATTCCCTCTGGAGCACCTGCAACTCTATACCTTAATTACACACACGACCTGCGTCTATACCTTCTGCAGTACATAGTCTTTGGCTAATATATGCAGATCTTTACCCAAGCTGGTGGAATCGATTTGGCGACACATGTGTGGCATCTGCCACACAAGAAAGATCATCGCGCTCGTCTGCGGTGACGTAAAAATGTTTAGTATAGTGGAGCACACTCTAAGGTGGCTACACTAATACAACCAAGTTTTCAAAAAAAAGCAAAACAAGCCCTCACCAAACAACCAACAGGTCGGGAGCCTCGAGCTGCAAGCAAACCCCGATGTCACACAGCACTTCGTCATGACCAACTCCATGAGCGAGAAGGTATCACCCTATTGCACCCCCTTTTTACTCCCGCTCCCTTTTCCCCCCTCAGCATGGTACCTTTTTTGTCTTCAACGCCTTTTTTCCCCCTTTGAATTACTCCCATCACCATGAAAAACGCCAAGAGAAGAACCTAAACGGCTTCCTAAAATGACGGTCAACGAAAAGACATTGCAGATGGGGTGACACATCAGTGGTTAAATGTTTGATCAAAGGTGTCTAAACGCAGAGAGGTGTTCGGTTCATCATATTATACATTTTCTTTCGGTCATTGTACCAAAGGTACACTGGAGAGGGCTTTGTATTCTCTAGTTTTTCTCACCCACTCTCCCCTTTCTTTTAGGTGGATGTGACTGTGGATCTTCTCGAAGAATTGAGGGACAAGCGTCGCATGAAAGTGTTGATCTTTACTGCAACGAAGAGGATGGCAGATGAACTGACTCGCGAGCTTCGCCATAAGCGTCACATGGCAGCATCCATTCACGGCGACAAATCGCAGCGCGAGCGTGAGAACACCCTCAAGGAGTTCCGCCACATGAAGGAGGGCGTTCTCGTCGCCACCGACGTTGCCGCGCGTGGACTTGACATCCGCGATCTCCCCTGCGTTATCAACTTCGACTTCCCCGGCACCATGGAGGACTACGTGCACAGAATCGGCCGTACAGGGCGTGCCGGAGACAAGGGTGATGCACACACCCTTCTCACAGCGGTATGTCTCTGTTTTTTTTTAAATACCCCCACCTGGGATAAGACCTTTGCATCCGTGGGATCCGTTCCTAAAAATCGTGGTATTTTTGGGGTAACTTTACGTCCTTTTTTTGGACTCTAAAACATATTTGGAGCACCGTGTACTCCTTCTATTTGCTCTCTTTTAAGGATCCTGTGAAGAAAAGCCGTGGCTACTATCTAAGTCTATAATCAAACAAAATATTGTGGAGCACCGTATACACCACAATTCCTCCATGGGTTATGGTAATGTAGACTCCTCATGATAGTACTGTACACCACACACAGGACGACGCTAAGCACGGCCGTGAGCTGGTTAGGCTGCTGAGGGACGCGAAGCAGGAGGTGCCACGCCTGGTGGAGGACCTCGTGCACATGGCCCCCAGACGTGGTGGCAAGGGAGGAAGGTATGTGCGAAGCGGGCTGCCCTGGTGGGAACGTCACGGACGTGAAACATCATGGCGACAAACCTTTTGCGAGGTCTCGCTTGCCGCTGTTTTTGTGGTATTCTTTTTTGTTTTCCCTCCTCCTCCCCTCCCTCCTTCCCTCCTTTCATTGTTACCCACAATGATGATACTATTTGATCCTGTGAAGAAAAATCGTGGATCTAGTGATAGTGTAGCAAATTTTTTTTTGCTTTGCTAGAATTGATGTACCTTAGAGTGTCTGATTGATCACTGTCCTCAAAATAATCTCCCCACAGATCGGGTGGCTCTGGTGGCAGAAAGGGGGGAGGCGGAAGCGGGTTCGGCGGAGGAGGCAGTAAGAGCTTCCGTTCGTACTAGAATGTCACCACATGGCATGTGGCATGAGGCATGAGGCATGTGGCATGTGGCACAATGTTCCTTTACACCTACATAGAGCGATGTGCTTAGGATATCTGCACTAAACAATGACACTAACAAAAGACCCTAGTTGCCCCACCAAAGGGGTGGGGGGAAGTGCGATAAGGGCGTGACACAGCAACAAAAGAAGAGGGTGGAGACCTCTTTGTAACTTTGCCGCCTCTTTTTTTTTGCTGTAGTTTTTTTTCTTTTTTCTTCTTCTTTGGCAACCCTATATTTTTAAGGGGTTGGGGGGTTTTTTTTTGTTTGGGGATCATCTTTCAGGGAGGAAGCACAGACTATACGTACTGTGTGTAAAAAGCCAGGTAGAGAGTTCATTTTTTCTTTTCTTTTCTTTCTTTTATCCGCACGCTTTTGCAAAAAAAAAAAAAAAAGGAAAAAAAAAAAAAAAAAAAAAACAGGGTGTGCCCCATGTGTTTTTTTAAAAGGTGGAAATACACGAGAGGTA
Organism: Rhynchopus sp. YZ270_cl-10; assembly: GCA_964035575.1. Taxonomy (NCBI): domain Eukaryota; phylum Euglenozoa; class Diplonemea; order Diplonemida; family Diplonemidae; genus Rhynchopus; species Rhynchopus sp. YZ270_cl-10. The sequence continues at coordinate 734,305 of OZ037846.1, read as the reverse complement.
TAGGTTCATCTTATAAGCCTTTTTGTTTTTTTTTTTTTTGTCTCTGTTCTGTTTGCATTGTAGGAGGATTGTGTGGTATCATTTTTTTTTTTCCCTTTTTTTTTCCACCCCCCAACAGATGTGTGTGCACGAGACACGTTCATCTTTCAAGTTTTTTTCTCTTTAGGTGGATAGCGAAAATATGTTCCAATAATTGGTTTGGAGAGGTGAGTAACTTTTCACTATTTTTGAAATACCCCCCTTTTTTTTTTGTAATGCAGAGCTTTGCACAGACAGATGCGGAAAAAAAAGGAGTGTTTTTGTAATCATAAAATATAGCAAAAAAAAAGAGGCATCGAAACCATCACCACTGCATTTGTTTATTTTTTGCAGTGAATTATTGTACAGAAAATCCCATCGAGGTGGGTACTTCGTCGATTGTCGACACAACAGCAACTAAACAAAATAGTACAGTGTAGCTCATCTTCGAGGTGTCTACACTAATACAACCAAGTTTAAAAAAAAAAAAAACAAATAATGCCCGTAAAGAGTAAAGGGGGGAAAAAAGGTGAGTTTTTTTTGTGTGAATGATCAGGGGATTTTTTTTTGGGGGGGGTTAAAAACGCTTCAGCATGCTGTGAGCATCTGTTGTTTTATTTTTTGTTTTTAAAGGTGGCTAAGCAACGAGAGGCTTAGGTTCATCTTACAAAATCTTTTTTTATTTTTATACTTTTTTGAATGACTAAGAACTGTGAGGCTTGGTTTTATTCAAAGAAAAAAAAAAGATTTTTTTTTTTTGTGGAGTGGAAATTATGCCCACTTCGGAGTCTGTTTTTATTTTTCTCTTCTTTTATGTACTTCCAATTTCTCTTTAAAGAACCACCTTTATGTGCAAAAGAGATAAGAAGAACCAGTTTATTTTCAAAAAAAAAAAAAAAAAAGAAAAAAGGGGAAAAGGGGGGGAAAATGAAGTGAGTAATTCCCAAATACAGATCTGAGTTTTCAAAAAAAAAAAAAAAGGACCTTTTTCTTCCCCATCCTCATGCCTCACGCTTCAGGTACTATATAGCTTGGTTAAACACTCTTTTCTACAGGGTTTGACACAAAAAAAATAAAAAATAAAATAGAACAAAATATGGCAACAATGACTGTCCCGCAAGGCTATCCGATGCAACAGCCTGTCGTGCAGCAGCAACAGCAACAACAACAACAACCTCTTCAGACACAGCCCCTATCCGCTCTCGCTCCGACCCCTCTGAATGGAGGTGGGGTCGTTCCGCAGCTTCCGATGAATATGGGGGTGGGGATGCAGCAGCAGCAACCACAGCAACTCCAGCAGATGCCGCAACAGCAACAACAACAGCACCAGCTCCCGCAGCAGCAGCAGCAGCTGCACCAGCAGCAGCCCCCCGCCCCGCTTCCCCTCAACATGAGTATGCCTCAGTTCCCTATGATGCCACAGCCCCCCCTCGGACAACCCCAGCTGGGTGTCCCTCAGCTGCAGCAGCTTCCTTTGAACGGCCAGGGAGTCATGCAGCAGCAGCAGCCTCAGGTGGCCCAGCCTATGGCCCCTATGGGGGTGCAGCAGGTGCAGGGTCAGCAGGTCCCGCAGGTACAGCAGGGGCAGGGGCAGGTACAGCAGTTGGGGCAGATGGGGCAGATGCCGATGGTGTCTCCGTTGCAGCCTCTGCCGCAGCCTCAGGTGGGTGGACAGATGGGTGTGGTAGCGTATCCTCCGCAGGTGGGGCAGGTGCCTGCACCGATGCAGGGGTATGGTCAGGTGGAGGTGTTGCCTCAGGCAGCGGCTGGGCCGGTGGCAGTGGCGCCTGCACAGTTGCCGCAGGGGAAGGCAGGGGTGCGTACAGGGAGTGCGGGTGTCAGCGTGCCACGAAAGTCAGGTAAATCAGCAAAAACCCCCTGCACCTTCTTTAATGCACCAAAAGGCTGCAAAAACGGAGCTACGTGCCCTTTCGAACACATCAAGGGGTACATGAAGCGTTCTGTCATTCCCTGCAGAAACTACCCAAAGACGTGTACATTTGGGATTCAGTGCAGGTTTGTTCACTCCGATTCTAGTCAATGAAAAGAAAAGAGGAAAAGAGAGACGAGAAAGTGGGGAACACTGAATAGGGTTTTCAGTATAAGTGTGGTTGTTGTATTTTTGTTTTTGATCGTTTTACTAAGCCTCCTCTTTCTCGTCTCTCTTCACCGCTTTTTTTTTTTTACTTTTTTTACTTTTGCTCCGTCGTTCGCAAAAAAAAAAAAATGTGTGTTTGTTTGATGCATCCGTTGGGGGTGTTTTTGTGCAATTTTATGATTGATTTTTATCCTTACTGCATTGCCTCAAGGCATGTTTTTAATAGGATGGCCCGCTTTGCCAGCAGGCGAAAGGTGCGTTGTGCAGTATGTGTTTCTGCCCTCAAAAGCTATCTATTCTCGTGAACAGAAAAATGCTCTTTAAAAAAAATCTAAAATTTAATCTCTTTCTTCATGCAACCAGACACATGCTTCGTCTTAAACTAGCTTTTTTTACCCCCCTCTTTTTATCGTTTTTCGCGCTGAGGGGAGGGGCGTCATATCATGACGGTGGCTGTGGTGTGTTTTGATATATTTCTGATAACAAAACGGGGAAAAAAATACAAAAAAAAATAGTGTTATAGTGGAGTTCATCCTCGGGTGTCTACACTACAACCAAGTTTTCAAAAAAAAAAGAAAGTGGAGATTTGCACGAACTGTGGCAACACAATCCGAGGCAACTGCACTGCACAATTTATCAAAATAAAAGGGGGGTGAAATAACAAAAAATAGTGGAGCACACTCTAGGGTGGCTACACTAATACAACCAAATTTTCAAAAAAAAAAAAAAAAAAAAACACAGAGCACAGATTTTTACTCCAGCTTGCGTACAGTGATTGTCGACACAATGAAACAAAAATACATCAGAAATCCATCAGAACGTACGAATACAGCCTCGACCAGGTGGTTTATTCTGCCCCTACTCCCCTGAAATCAGTGATATCACTGATTTCGCAAAGAAAAAGGTGGTGCATCACTCAGGGCCAACCCTGCACGTAATCTAACAAGCATTTTTTTGTGTTTGTTTTTATGGGACCATTTTTTGATCCCTATACCTATGCTCTCAATGTGTTGAATGCGTTGAAATGCTTTGTTTTGTTTGTAGACACGGTGGCCAGTTTGAGCGGGAAAGCGTCAAAAAATTTGGCATTTTTTGGGAGAGCGTACGCTCTCCCGCGGGGGAGCAGTTCTCAACCAGCATTTTCGTCCACTTTTGACGCTCTCCCACATCAAACTGGCCACCGTGGATGTGCGTGAAGTGGAGCATCCATCATTTTAAGCTTCTTTTTATTTCATAAATTGTTGGATGAGTGCAGTTGCCTCGGTTGTGTTGCCACAGTTGGGTTGCATATCTCCGCTTTCCAATAAGTTCACTCACGAAAAGGCCTCCGATCATAGGCCATTCTATTTCCGTGCCGTGCGTCCCGCCAATGAACGGTGGCGTTTGCACTTTTCAACCTCTCTTTTATTTTTACGTTTTTTGCATTGATCAAAAAAAAAAAGGTTTTTGCACAGTTTCCTGATGCAGTTTAAAATTTTCTTATGTTGAGGCCACCTGATTTTTATCCCGTGTACAACATACAGGCGCGTATACGGTCCTATACGCGCCTATACGCGGGGTAAAAATCAGGTAGTAAGTAAGGCAGTCTTGGCCTGAGTGTGTCACCAGTACTTGTTACACACATTCATTCTCCGTTCACCAGTCATATACCATCAAACTGTCGCGAGAGGGCTTGTAGTAGTTCAAGTCAAACTTTTCCTCCCGATGCCACACAATCGTTAAGAGCGCAGTAGAGCAGAGGGGGGTGAGGCAGATGATAATAGTGTCTGTGTGAGGCACGTTCTCTCTTGCTTCTCCCCCTTCTTTCTCTCTCTCGCTCTCAGGCTGATTCTTGCAAAAAAAAAGGGGGGAGTGGGGGGGGAAGGGCTTGAAAGGGTTCTCCTCCCCCCCTTTTTTTTGGTCTCATTCGGTATCTCTCCCGCATTTTCCTTCCACCCCCCCTGGTGTGGAGCAGCAAGCCGCCAGCAGTGTTAAAGCCACCCCTCTCCACCCATTCCCGTCCCTTTTGAATGGGAACAGTCATACAGGGTTTTTCTTATTATTTGTGTGCCCTGCGTCCGATGAACGGTGAGGCGTGTGCGCTTTCAGCTTCTCTGTCTCAGCTTTTTCGAAGCTTGCTTTAACAGGAGAAAATAGTATTACCGTGTACGCCAAATCATCCCTCAAACAGGAGGATTTGTGTCAATCAAAACGAAACAACTTTACGCGATCCTACTATTCTCTTTTTTGAAAAGGTGGCTAAGTACAGAGAGGCTGAGGTCCGTCTTACATAAAAAAAATGTGAAAATTTGACCACATCACACACGAAGTCTCTCTTCATGTGTGCGGGGTGGGTTTTTCCCCCTCCCTCTTCCCTTCCCCCACTCCCCCCATCTTCTCCCCTGTTTCTCCACAGTTTCCTTCTTCCTCTCTCTACGGGAGGGGGGGTCTTCGCCCCCCTTCTTCAAGCAGATGTGTATGCTTTCGGCACATTCGCTGTCAAGTTGTATTTTATCATTTTTTTCTTCCCTCCTTCTTCCCCAACCATCAGAACCCTTGTTTCATATGAATCGCTTTTCTATCCATTGCTTGCACCCTCGTTGCACGCCGTGAGGTATTCCCTCCTTCTCTCACTGTACAGAGCAGGATGCAAAAAAAAAAAAAACAAAAAAAAGAAAGTGGATATATGCACCAACTGTGGCAAACACAACCCAAGGCAACTGCACACTACTCCAACAAAAGTTATCAAAAAATAAAGTATATAGTGGAGCACATCCTCGGGTGTCTACACTAATACAACCAAGTTTTCAAAAAAAAAAAAAAATTGCGTACCTTCTGTGGTACAAAAGGCTTCAGCCTACATTTAGTACAGATCTTAATACCAGTACACGGCGACCAAATATATTATGATAGTATGATACATACCAGATCCCGTAGTCGTACAAATGTTGGAACGCTGATGGGGGGGGTTTTTTTTCTTGCAAGGGTACTTCTTTAGCACCCTCTGTACCTTCTTTTCATTAGAAAAAGAATGTATATGAAACAACTTTTATAGCGTTCCAACATTTTTACGACTAAAAAAGAAGCCACCTCATGGTGCTCCGGGAGGGGTCGATATTGAGAGGTCACTGACACAGGGATTTTATGGACACCCCCCTCTGATATTGACAGGTCGCTGACAGGTCGTTGACCGACTTTCGAAAGCACCTCAGTATTCCAATATTTTTACGTTCCAATCATTGTTATGACGGTATTTATCATGTCTTGCCACCTCCTTGGGTCGCCGTGTAGGTATTGAGTGATTTGTCAATTCAACAAAAAAAAAAAAAAAAAAAAAAAAATAGTGGAGCACACTCTAGGGTGGCTACACTAATACAACCAAGTTTTCAAAAAAAAAAAAAAAAAAAAAAAAAAAAAAAACCCTTTTTTTTTCTTTGAGAAACCATGTACGGAGGATGCTAAGCAAGGCCCCTACTCGCGGTCTAATCAAAATATATAGTACCAAAATAGCCATTTCCCCCCCTTTCGACGATCGACAGGGTTCTTCCAGACTGTACCTTAATTTTTTTTATTTTTGCTCCGCAAAAATAATGTCTTTGGGAATCCCCCTACATTTGCAGCCAAAAAATGCAACTTGGCCAAAGCTGCAAAAAAGTTCCGAGCGTGAGTAGAACGTCCGCGTTTGGACCTCTTTTTTTGAATTTCGACAGCTTAATATTGACAAAAAAATCAGTTTTTTTTTTTTTTTTTGTCAAAGCCTGAGAACCCTGTCCGATCGAACCGAACAAAAAAAAGTAAGTTTTATTTTACTAATTTTTCCAACAATCATCACTCTCTCTCCCCCTACGGACAAGGACATTTGACAGTGGCTGAGAAAGAGGATAAGTCGTAATCTCATACAAAGTAACGCGCCCTTCCTCTCCAACTCCACGTCTACAAAACTATCAAGCAAAATTAAACAGAGCACAAAGCACTTTCAAAACATACAAAAAAACATTTTCAAAACCCCCCTACGGACACTAACAGTGATTTGTATAGTGTATTCTGATGTATTTTGACCCATCTGACTCCATGAGAATACGGCTGTATTTCTGTTTTGTATTTTGGGCAAAAAAAAAAAAATTTTTTTTTTTGTGTATACCACAGCACTCGAATGCATAAACAACAAATAAAAGCGACTTTCCAGAGTTGAGGACAACCTCCGTCTTATATCTTTTAAGTACAATAGCCTTCGGGCGACATTGAGTACAGATCCTGCACTAGCAGGGTGATTGTCGACCAGGGGTTAAGTTAGGGCGGGTTTCTGGGTTTTCAAAACCCGGTTTTCGGGTTTTCGGGTTTTTCAAAAAAAAAAAAAAAAAATGGAATCTGAAAAAAAAAAAAACGAAAAATCCAAATTTTTGGGTGGTGTAGGCTGGGAAGGTGGGGTAGGGGTGGGGGCGGAGCCCCCTCCCGCCCCACCCTCTAAGAAAAAAAATATCCTCCCGACCCAAACAAACCCCCGTCAGAACTGGGAATTATTCATATGAAGAGGCAACAGGGATCTCTGGCGAACTTCGGGTTCAGTACTAGTGTTGCGAGAGTGCGGATGAGGCAGGAAGTGGGAACTGAGGTTGGTGAGGGGTACACCAGTCCTGTTCTTCAAATTTATGCTCCAAAATTGTTAGGACAAATCCAAAAATCCCCAGGGTCCCCCCATTTTTTAGTGGGATTTTTGAACTTTGCCCAAAAATTGCGGAATTTTTTCCCCGCTCGCTACGCTCGCGGAGGTGCACCTTAAAAATTTTCCCGCTCGCTGCGCTCGCGGAGGGAATGGGTTATTTTTCGCAAAATCCAGAAAAACCGAAAAAAACCCAGAAAACCCGACTCAGCGAGAAAAAAAAAAAGCTAACTTAACCCCTGTTGTCGACACAAAAAAAAAAAAAAAAATAGTACAATACATGGTTTCCTACCAATGCTCTTCAACGTTTTTACGCTTTATCTTGATGATATATATTTTTTTTGTAAATCAAGGTACTTGACAATAGGAAAAAGAAACGACGGAAGGGTGCGTGCCCGCCAGCTTGTGTTTTTCTCACTCATTGTTTTCTGTCTCTCACACTTCAGCGAAAAAACACATCAAGCTTGCGGAGCGATAAACGAAAAAGTTGTTTTTCATTGTTTTCTTTTTATTCAGAACCTGAAGTTAGTTTCTATTTTAGACTGCGGACTATGAGACCCCTGTGCGCACTCGAGGCGCAGTTAACTTACAAAGTTACTACAGTGAAATACAATCAGGGCGTTCGCCCCGGGGCGAAAAATATTTTTTTTCGTTAAAAAAATCTTTTCCTGAAAAAATGACATTTTATTTCGCCCCAGGGCTTCGCCCCACCGGGGCGAAACCCTGTATAAATAAATAAATAAATAAAAAAAGGGGAAAAAAAAAAAAAAAAAAGAGAGAGAGAGATTTCTCCCCACCACCCTGTAGACCCCCCCGGAGGGGGGGTCGCAGAGGGGTGTCCACTGTACTCAAAATCATCCGCAAACCCGCCTGCCGTGAGAGGAAGTTTCCCCAGCACTCCCGCTCGCTCCTCAATCCTGCAGTCTGCTGAAGGTGCACCGTACCCCCTGTTATAGAAGGTGTCACTGCTCGTGTCAACTCTACCTTCAATGGCAGAGAGTTGAAAATAATCAAAATAAGGATGAAGTCTCATATGACGGATGCCTCTCTCTTGTACATCTGTTTGATTAAACAACACAAAGAGACCCTCAGTGAGGGGGGATTGATGAAATTCTCCATCGTTTTGCTGGTTTTAGTATCAGGAAAGTTCAGCTGTAATATCACTTGTGCTGGGGAAGGGATCACGCGCAAATCGCAAATTTTTTTTGACCATTCACCCCACGAACTAACTTCTCTCCGGCGGGAAAAATTTTTTTGACCTATTTTAAGCACCAGTAAAAAAACGAAAATTTCGGGGTTTTTGGTATTTCGCCACGATCAGGAAAAAACGATGGCGATAGCGAACGCCCTGAATACAATACAAAATAAACAGAGTAGAAAAAATAAAAAACAAAAACTATAGTGGAGCACACTCTAGGGTGGCTACACTAATACAACCAAGTTTTCAAACACAAACAAACTTTCAGATCCCTGTGCGCACTTGAGGCGTGGAATTCAAAGATTTCCCCAAGGTTTTCAAGACCTTAAATTAAGCCTTGGTACGATCTTGATCAAAATTTTCAAGGTCGTGACATCTCCCCCGGGGACACCAAAGCATTCTTTTTGAAGCTCTTTTTGAAACCACACACAGTAGTTCAAATTCCCCCAAAATCCCCAAAAACCCGTCAACCTTATTTGGACTGTAATACAACACCAGACAAATTACGGTAACCGTCGCAAATACCCAGCCCCCCCCCGTAAAGAGGTTCTCTGATACCCTTTCACGGTTCACGATTCACGATTTTTTCATCCTACTTACTGAAATGCAACTGAGGCCCCCCCTCCGGTACGTTTCTTTCTGGCATAATGCAAAAAAATGCAAAAAAAAACACCCACGACAGACTATGTCAGGGGGACTACTAGTAGTGCCACTAGTCCAAATGACTAAGTGTTTTACGACTAGTAGTGTTACACCAGCAACACTACTACTTTAGCACATAGTCGTTACGACTGGTAGTTCTGCTAGCAGTGCCCCTGACATAGTCTGCCGTGCCCTTTTGTTTGATTCATGGGAGGGGTGTTCTGTCCTCTGCTTCAGTGACTTAACGTGCCCCCGGGTAACACACTATTTTCCTTGTGAGGTACGATGCTAAAAACGTGCTGCAAAAATGCGTGTTATTTAGCATGTTACCCGGGGGGTACATGGTCACTGTGTGGCAAATTGCTCTGCTGAGCGCACCGTTTCTTTCTTTTGAAGTGCGCAGGTGTGCACACTTAGAAAAATTATGCTCTTTCTTGTTGATCGTTCTTGTTTTGCATTGATGCATCCACACAATTTTTTTTCGTTCAAGCGTCCCCCATTTTTTTAAAGTTACGATTAAGAGCAGTGATTACGGAGGGGTTTAAAATATTTTTAAAAAAAACCCCTTTTTTCTGTTCGGATTATTAGAGATTGTTAAGATTGTGCATAAGGAACATTTTCTCTTCATCTTTCAAGTTTTTTTACTTACTTTTTATTTGTAGGTTGCTTTCGCACTGAAGGTTCTCGGTCAGTATGTGTTTATGTTTTTTCTTCTTTTATTTTTCAGTGCCCCTTACGTCCCGCCGATTGTACGGTGCGTTTGGATTTCCAATTTCTCTTTATTTCCCCTCCCTCCCTCCCTCCCTCCCTCCCTCTCCCGCTGCAACTCACAATATGAGTGTGCCGTTGAAACAGAATTATAACTGCACGAAGACTTATCATGACATGACATAGCACAATAACAAGCACACAATGTTAACGACAACCGTTTTGTACAGCGTGCTTTGCCATTTCATGACAAATGTCGTCGTGTGTGTGCAGCCCCCCCCCCCCTTCGCCGTGTCATTCAATCCGTTTTTCAAGATATGTGCACGAGAGGCACATTCATCCTTCTGCTGTTTCAGGTGACTAAAGCTAGCAGCAAGGCTTTGGGGGTAATATTTACCCCCCTTCCCCTCCCCTCCCCTCCCCTCCCCCCTCCACGACGGGACCCAGTGACAAGTGACAAATGAAAATGACAAGTGAATGATAAGTGAAATGACAAGTAAACCACTTGTCATGACAAGTAAATAGCCTATATCCCAATAGAAAATCACTTGTCATGACAAGTGACTTTTTTGAGTGACAAGTGACAAGTGAAATGAGATGTGATTTCACTTGTCACTTGTCACTGGGTCCCGTCGTGTCTCCAACCCTTCTTTCTGCTCTTTTTTTTTTATGTGTATGTAGCTTGCTGCCCTACGACGGTAGTATATAATCGAACAATCTTTTTAAAAATATGTCACTCATTCTCCAAGTTTGCCTATCGTATAATAGGGATGAGCGAGGGATAAATATTGTGATACGCAAACTTGAAGAATGATTGATATATCAAGCATTTGGCAAAGTCGGAAATAGAATCGACGGAAAGGTGCGTTGACTGTATTTTTTTTCTTTTCCTTTTTCCATTTTTTTTTTTCTTTTGTCATTGTCCTGAAGTCAGAGTCTATTTTTTGTGCCGTGCGTCCCGCCGATGAACGGTGAGGCGTTTTCACTTTCAACCTCTCTGTCATGTGGTCATGTGTCCTCTTCCCCTATACCGGAGCTACGGTGTCTTACACTGCCACTCTTTTCACAGTGCCGGTCAAGGGGGGGTGGTGGTGGACACGGACAGCGCACACATACAACTCACCCCAAGGTGTCTTTGCGTCATAGACCAACACCTTGCACGTTTTATCAAAACTCCACCCCCTCCTTTCGTTTTCCTTTTGTTTGCACGGTAAGTGTCTCTCCCCTCCCCCAGCCATCTTTTATGTTCTTATTGTATTGATTTTTTTTTGATGATTTTTTTTTAAATATTTTGCGCCAACGGTGTTTTATGTAATAGGGTAATGGGGTTGTGAAGGGGTTGGGTGGCAGGGCTGGAGTGTAGGTATAAAAAACACTCACAGAACTTTGTTCCGTTTTTTTTGGAGCTAAGTGATTGTCAACACAACAAAAAAAGAGAAATTATTTTTGGGGTCAGACCAAGCGGGTTGACCATGCCTTGCCACACTCACGGGGTATGAAGTGTGTTGTCTGTATTTCCTCCAGTTGGCCAGAGGGGTATGCGGGACATTTCTTTTAAGTCCTCAGGGAGGTAAACGTCCCTGCCCCTACTAAATGCACGTTAAACCCTCTGGGTACGGTACTTATGCTTTCATCCGGATGGCTGGCATTGTACAGTGGGTCAGTGGGAGGTGCCTGTATCAATTATTATTTGTTTTTATCAAGCATTTGGCAAAAGAGAAGATATAATCGATGGAAAGGTGTGTTGACTGTAAAATTGTTTTTTTTTTTTTCCCCTTCGGATTCGAATATTTGCTGTACCACTCACACAACTCACACCTGTGGAAAAAAAAAAAATGCAACAAGTTTGCAGAGCGATAAGCGAAAAAAGTTGTTGTTTTTCTTCTTCTTTTCTTTGTTTTCTTTTTCTTCTTGTTTATTATACCTTCTATTCAGTAGAATAGATCGTATATGAAACAATTTTTCTTCATTTGCCACTTGATTTTTACCCCGCGAACAGGCGCCTATAGTAGTATACGCGGGGTAAAAATCAGGTGCATTTGTCATACATGGACAGGCAACCTCCTTTTCAGCAGATGGTCATTTAAAATCAAAATGTACACATCTCTTCACGTCGTGCAACAGAACTTTATACGGTAGCGGCGGGGCTGAAATATTTTTTTTCTTTTTTTTGCGTCCAAGCGAGTCAACGCAAGCAAGCTACAGATAGTAATGTGTTGGGTGGTATCCATCCTTTCCCCTCGTCCCTGCAGGTTCGTTTGAGTATAAACAGAGAAGAAAATAATAAAATGAATGGCACGACGTGAAACAGAACGAGGCACCTGATTAAAAAAAAAAAAAAAAAACAATCATTACTGCCCCCCTGCAGGTTCAAGGCAAGGTTTCATACATTCACGTTAACTCTTTCGAGATGTGTGTTGCGAAAGGAGCATTTCCATCTTTCAAGTATTATTTTCCGTGCAATTCAGCTATGTTCGGGCCTTCTTTTTGTTGCACTATATTTTTATTGGCTAATCCGCTTTTCAGTTTCTTTCATTTTTTATAGCCCAGTAGTGCAAAGACCCCAATACCTGCACCTTGCACGGTGTTCCTGTAGCTTTCTGTTCTTCTTGAAAAAAATCTTTTTCTCTCTTCCACATATCCACGGCGGCCAGTTTGAGCGGGAAAGCGTCAAAAAATTGATGTTTTTTGGAAGAGCGTACGCTCTCCCGCAGGGGAGCAGTTCTCAACCAGTATTTTCGTCCACTTTTGACGCTCTCCCACATCAAACTGGTCACCGTGTCTTTTCCTCTTTCCAAAGTTTTTTTTTTTAAACGATTGGTAGCTGCTGCCCCTCGCCCCGACAGTGTGATGGGCTAACTATGAACTTGCAGGGGAAAACTGGTAGTAAAAAAAAGCGAGGGGGGTTTTTTTTTACCCCTTCCTCCGATGTTTCTTGACTACAGTTTTTCTCCGTTTTAGCGCAATACACACCTTCAGACCCCTGGCACTGCTCAGACAACGGTATCTTGTTCTTCGTTTCTCTTTTCTTTTTTTAGATGGGGCTGCAGGCAGTGGTGTACCGATCCCTCCTCCTCCTCCCCCATTCGCATGACATATTTTTAGTCCAAGCCCACGGCTCAGATAATGTACCAGGCTCTCCGCTCGGTACTAAAGTTCTGTTGATTGTCAACAGAACTTTTTGAAAATGGGAAAAAAAAAAAAAAAAAAAAAGTTCTGCTGAGTGGTTCAGACCCGTTCTACCTGTCAAAAAAGCTCAGGAGAAGAAGATATGGAGAGGTGAGTGCTCAAACGTCCCAAAAAAGTCAAATTCGGGCGTTGAAAAAAAAAAAAGTTGCGTACCGTGCGCCTGCGGCGCAAGCATGTACCCCACCACGTGGACCATCAACAGAACATTTTCAAAATCGGAAATCCTAGCGGAGAGCCTGTAATGTACCCAGGGGCTCCGCTACTGTATAAAGTTCTGTTGCGGCGCAACAGAAGTCTGAAAATTTTCAAAAAAAAAAAAAAAAAAAAAAAAAAAAACCATGGTTGAACCACGAGATGCCATGGGGAACTGGGTTGCTGACCGCACCATCCAGGCTGTACCTCAATTTTTTTTTGCCTGCGGCGCCATTTTTCCTTTTTTGCTCCGCAAAAAAGGATTCGATGTGTGACACTGTGCTGTAAAAAGCTAGATTTTTACACTGTACCAATTTTTTTTTCGCCTGCGGCGCCATATGTTTGTTCCCAATGTCCCTGGTCAGCAGTGCTGAAAAATTTTTGGGCACAAAAACAGCTGATCCCCCTATTTTGAAATCTGAATCCCTGGATAAGACACTGGCGCAGGGTGAAAAAAAAACCCCCGCAACAGAACTGAAAAAAAATCTGAAAACGTAGCGGAGGGGCTGAATGTACCAAACAAAAAAAAAAAAAAAAATGGTCATTTTTTTTTTTTTTTAAAAGCCGACTCAAAAATGACTCTCTCCTGTGCAACACACCCCCTTTTTTTGAATTTTTTTTTTTTTTGCGAAATTTTATTGCGCAAAAAAAAAAAAGTGAAGAAAAAGGTTTGTGCGTTGCTGCTTTATTTGTCATCACTGTTTTTTTTTTAACGATTGTACTGATTTCTGTCTTTAGTGGTAATACAACCAAGGACGGCTCTTAGGTGGCTAAGTGCAGAGAGGCTTGGGGGTCATCTTATGAACTTTTTCTTATTTAATTTTCTTTGACGCAAAGGGTGGTGTGTGCTTACTTTCTTTTCCCCCTGTACCTATGCTCTCAATTTATTGAATGCATGTGTTGAAATACCTTGGTTCTTTTTCCCCCTTCCCCGACGAAATGACAAAGCGAAATAGATGACAAGCAACCACTTTGTCATTGTTAAGTGGGTTGCTTGTTATTTTCTATGTCATGCTTTCTTGACATTTCATTTTCATTTTGTCTGACAAGAGACCACAGAGTCGTGTAGTTTCTGATAACCGTATGTAAGGGGGAGGTTTTTTTTTTATATAAAAGGTGACTAAGCACGAGAGGCTTGCAACACAGGATCATCTTTTCAACTTTTATTTTTTTTTTTCTTTTTAATAAAGGAGTGTTCTTTGCACAGCGCGTACCCACACTATTATTTTCTACAAATTAGAACTTTTTACGGAATTAATTTAAAGCCGGTTGCTTTTTTTTTCTTTTTTTTTTTTTTTTTTCTTTTTTTTCAAATCTGTTCTTACGCATTTCTCTCTATCTTCTCTATTGTCGGGAGCGGTATAGAATAGTATACGATACGAACACAATTCGAGGTGATTCACGAACGAGAGGCTTGCAACACAGCTCCTACGCAGTCCCTCCCTTCGATCGGGATTTGGGGCGATCAACGAAAAAAAAAACTTTCTCTCTTTAGGGCAAACAAACTTTTTTTATGCGTTCGCGTCCTGCCTGCCTAGGTTTTTTTGAGATTTTTGGGGAAAAAAGTTTTTTTGAAAAAAAGTTTTTTTCAATTTTTTTGTGTTGGGGCTGTGTCAGGGTGTTTCCTAATTTGCTTCCGCTTCCGGTCTTTGGAAAAAAATTGCCAGGGAAAAAGTTTGCGGAAAAATTAGGGACGTGTTTAAAGTGCTTATGTTTTGGTATTTTCCCGAAAAAAGTATGTTGGGTACCGTGCGCCTGCGGCGCTGTCTGTTCCTACCAGTTTCTACAGGCAAACACTTGGCCCCCTTTACGTTACGCTGACGGGTTTTGACCACAAGCAAGAACTTGTCCATTTTGGCAAATTGACCCCACCACTGGCCGGACGGATTCCGAAAATGCAAATGCCGGTGTTTTCGGGCATTTTCATGTTTTCAGGATCAGGGAGAAAATCTGGGTTGTGGGATTTACCTACCCCCTTTACCTTACACTCATTTTGTCCAAAACCAAGAACTTGGCTATTTCGGCAAAGTGACCCCACCACAGCGCGGACGGATTCCGGAAATGCCAATCGCAGTATGTTTTGGGGCTGCAAACCCACTTTTTTCCAGGGAAAAAAATTGCTTCCGGATGTCGGAATTTTGAAAAATTTCCAGAATTAGGAGACACCCTGGGCTGTGAGTTAACATTCTTCCCGACCCTGGGAAATTTCCGTCTGTGAAAACTGTGTATACTGTGTATACTGTGTATACTGTGTATACTGTGTATACTGTGTATACTGTGTATACTGTGTATACTGTGTATACTGTGTATACTGTGTATGCTGTGTATACTGTGTATACTGTGTATACTGTGTATACTGTGTATACTGTGTATACTGTGTCTTCTGTGTTTTCTGTGTATACTGTGTATACTGTGTATACTGTGTATACTGTGTATACTGTGTATACTGTGTATACTGTGTATACTGTGTATACTGTGTATACTGTGTATACTGTGTATACTGTGTATACTGTGTATACTGTGTATACTGTGTATACTGTGTATACTGTGTATACTGTGTATACTGTGTATACTGTGTATACTGTGTATACTGTGTATACTGTGTATACTGTGTATACTGTGTATACTGTGTATACTGTGTATACTGTGAGGAAATTGATCAAAAACGAGAACTTGTCCATTTCAGCAAATTGACCCCACCACTGGACGGACGGATTCCGAAAATGCAAATGCCGGCGTTAAAAGCTTCACCAGCACCACTGTACTGTGGCCTGTGGCCTGGGTACTCATACGGGGGAAAAAGTGCTCACCTGCTATTTTATAATATAACTTTAGGTGGTTCCATTTTGGGAAATATGAGAAAATAGTCAAAACCAGTGTCAACAGGAAAAAAAAAAGAGAAAAAACCGACTCCGGAGGGTCAACTCCCGGGTTCAGCAAGCACATTTTGAAAAAAACTTTTTTTTGAAACAAACTTTTTTTTGCCTGCCTGCCTAGGTTTTTCTGGGTACCTTAGGACGCGAACGCAAACGAAAAATTTGTTTGCCCTTATCTTATAATACTGATATTTGGTACGATTGGATGTAGTTTTGTATATCGTGCCCTTTGTACCTTTCTCTTCCGGAGAAAAAAAGATCTTTCTCACCCCATGTTTGTTCTGTGTTAGCAGGCTTTCTTCAGAGACTCGCGCACACACAAAATTGGGGGCAATATTCTGCGCAAGAATTACCCCTATTTAGTTATCAAACACGTACCTTTGGGAGGTGGGCTATACTCCGTTTCAGGCGTTGCCCCAGTCTATATCTGTTGTCAAACACACACACAACACACATATTGGGGCCATATTCTGCGCAAGAATTGCCCCTATTAGTTAACACACACACACACCATCCCCCAAGTTTAGCTAGTGAACCACAAGCCTACCCTTGGTAGAACACGGTAGGTCATCTTTGGCCATAAGGCCCCAAAGAAAACCCTCCCCACGACGAGGAAACAAGCTGAAGAAGTTGTTGCAACCCCTCCCGTCAGTCTCTACAGTGTCATGCGAGCAATTTTGTGTGTTTTCCTTATCAGTGTTTTTGTTTTTTTTTGTTTTTTTGAGGGTGATCATTTTTTCTGAAAATGAAAGTTTTTTTTTTTTTTGTTATTGTACCAATGATGGTGTTGGTGTGGTTAAATTGTACCAACGGTGTGCGGGAGGTGTATTAGGTCTTGGGTTATTTTGTCAAACAGAAAATGCTCGAGAGACTCGTTTCTCTTTGCTTGTTGCTCAAAAGACTATAAACGGGAGGAGGGGGAAAATAAAGGCTGTTTGTTGTTCGCTTCTACAGAAAAAGACATCAGAAAAGAGCTGATGGGCGCTGATAGGCTAGAGTTTCCTAATGTATCCCATCTGCACTTTTCAGGGAGGATGCGAGATACCTTTCTGTAAGGAACCTATAGCCCTTTCGAACAATGTGCCATTTTGGGGGTGGACATTCGACAAATAGCTTTGCCAGCATATCTTTTCACGTGTTTCGCGTTTATTAGGATTTCTTTTGCCAAGAAACACTTTAATGGGATACGCAGTTCCGTGGAGTCCCTTTCGTAAAAGAGTGTGTTTTTTTTTTGGTTTTGTTTTGTGTTTTATGGTAACCTTTTTTGTTGATTCCCTATACCTATGCTATCAATTTATTGAATGCATATGTTGAAATACTGTTTTTAAACACAAAATATTGATTGTATAGGTTTTGAACGTCGTTCGTACTTTCTCTTTTTTGATTTGAAAGTTTATGAAACTAATTGTTGTATTCTTTTTTATTTGAACCGTAGTAGTTTCATTGTATGAGTGCTTCCCCCCCTTTTTTTTTTAAAAAAAAATACTGTTTCCTTTTTTTTTTTTTTGTGTGTATTTCCTGCAGGCTATTTCCTAATCTGGATTCTGGATCCCACTTTTTTCCGAGGTTTTTCATACTTTTTTCCCGTTTTTTTTTTTTCCTGATTTCTGGATCCGAGTTTTGAAAAAAATTCGGGAAAAAAATTTTTCCCGTGGCCCAGTGTGGCGGGGGGCCCCGGGGGGAAAAAATCATGGTTGAACCACGGGAGTACCATGAAACTGGGTTGCTGACCGCACCATCCAGGCTGTACCTCAATTTTTTTTTGCCTGCGGCGCCATTTTCCCTTTTTTGCTCCGCAAAAAAGGGTTCGGTGTGTGACTATGTGGTGTAAAAAGATAGATTTTTACACCGTACCCTAAATTTTTTTCGCCTGCGGCGCCATTTGTTTGTTTGTTTTTTTTTTTTTTTTTTTTGCTCCGCAAAAATCCCTATGTTCCCAATGTCCCTGGTCAGCAGTGCTGAAAAAATTTTGGCACAAAAACAAGCTGACCCCCCAATCTTCCAACGACAGTGACGTTTATGTCAACAATTTTTAGAAATGTTGCGTACCGTGGCTTCGCTTGGGTGCCATGCCTGCCATGACTGCCGTTTATTTTGTAAATGTACTGAGGTTACTGATAATTCGTGTACCACGCGTGCCTGGTGCAAATATCAATGAAGTGCCGAACTCCGAGAAATTCTCACATTCCGCCGGAGGCCCCCAACTTGAGCTAAGGTGGAGACCCGGGCGCGCGAAGCGCGCCCGGGCTCGCCACACCTCTACCAAAACCCGCAAAACCGCAAAATCTCACCTATTTTCAGAGTTAGGTGAGAAGCTGGGAAACACTGGAAAAAAAAAGAAAAAAGAAGGGTGGGATTTATCCTAATGATTTATTGGAGCTGCGTTTCACCACGTTTCAAGTACTCTTTATTGTGTCTTGTTTGCAATATATGAGGGGAGATGCCCCGCCAACGCGGGGGAGAAAGCTCGGAATGGGTTTTTTTTCTGAAAAAAAATTTTTTCCCGGAGAAAAATTCTGGATCCAGTTTTTGAAAATTTTCCAAAAAAATCCCGATTTAGGATATGGCCTGATTTCCTGTCTCTCCTATCCCCATAAATATCTCACTTCATCAATCCCTCTCTTTGTTTTAAGGTGACCTAAACACTATGATGCTTAGGTACCATCTTACCCTTTTTTCTTATGTGTACTTTTTTTTTTCTATCATATTACCACAGCGGCCTGGGGTTTCCCCCACAATGCTTTATTTGCCTCGTAGCGTTGAGAACATTTTTTTTTTTTTTGTTGATCCCTAAAGCCTATGCTCTCAATGTATTGAATGCATATGGTGAAATACTTTTTTTTTTTTGGTTTTTCTTTTCAAAGCTTGATTGTATTTGAGTAGGCCCATGAGACACGGGCTGTCAATTTTCATTTTTTTTGGAAAAAGAAAAATCAAAAAGAAGAGAAAAAAAACAACACAACAGTGAGCAATTCCCTTTCACATTCGGAACGATCGCTCATTAGAGAATGTGGGGGGTATTTTTATTTTTTTATAATTTATTGGTCAACAGCAGTTAGCTCTATGTCTTTTTTAAAAAAAAGACAAAGAAAAAACGGATTTCTCCCTCCCTGTTTCACGTCCCTCCTTTCACCCCTTCTCCTCCCCCCCCCCACTTCTCCAGGAAGCTTTCCTTTACTGGTGGAAAAAAAGGGAGGGGAGAAAATAGTTTGGCTGCTGTGATTTATAATAAGAAAAAGAAAGTACCCCTCTGACACCGCGTACGGAGTACTAACGAATAGTAAATCAATTCAAATGCAAACCCCTTCCCCCCCTTTTTCCCCCCTTCTTCTTTTTTTCCAGAGGCCTGTTTTGCGTAAGAACGCGGCTCTAGAAGAAAATAATGGAGCACACTCTAGGGTGGCTACACTAATGCAACAAAGTTTTCAAAAAAAAAGGCAGACTGTCCTGCAATTCAACAGATTATCACAAAAAAAACTAATTATTAGCGTGAAATAAAGTGCACTTTTTTTCACGCCCACGTAATTTTGGCTCACGAGTGAGAGTTTATTGCCCGAGCCGCAGGCGAGGGCAATAATAGAGCACGAGTGAGACAAAATACGTGGAAGTGAAAAAACGCACTTTATTTCAAACTAATACGTAGTTTTGTTTTACAAGTGAAAATGATATTTTTGCTGGGATCCTTCACAAACGAGACGTAAAATAGAGTGATTTTATGAACAAAATGTGGGTACCTGTAAGTGAGAGTGTGAATGAGAGTAGGGGAACATGTGAACATCAATCAAAAGCAGGGAAGGGGTTACTTTTTTTGATATATGCCTCCTATGACTGGTACTAATTACAAGATGTCACCACTCATCTCGCCTGTAGGGGGGGGGCAGGTGTATAGAGCATCACAGAAGGGGGGTTTTTTTTTTTGCACTCATGATCATGGTTTGTTCTGTTGCACATTGATGTTAATCTTGACTTCTTGTGGCGTCTGAGTTGGGGGACTGTTGTTCTGTGTCAACAGCTGTGACATCGCAACTTGACCGGCCTGTGTGACTTCGGTGTACCTTTGTGGCATTGCCTGACTGACCCACCCATAGTGGCGTTGCATCTGTACAATAGATGCTCCTGCCTCAGCGGCTTGAGTCGCAGAAGACCTGCGGAAGCTGTGCCCAGTGTACGAACCGTCCAGCGCAAGCACCCTCGCGACTTCTGCAGGTATGCCGTACATTTTGTTGATGCCAAGAGGTTGCACACGAAAGGTCCCAGTAGTAGTTCTGTCAGCTGTCGTCTTAGTTCCAGTGATGAAGAAGCGACCCTCCTGTGAAACTGGTGAGCGCCGGTTCAGGTACTCCTCCACCACACAAAAGTAGATGCTGTCTCTTGGTACCACAAACCTCCCACGCTCCATGTCGGCCTTTTTCACCTTAGCACAGTGCTGGTACGTGAAGAGGTATCCCACTGGTGATTCCTGATAATTTGTCATCTCAAGCATCAGTGCTTCTGTGCATCTCATTCCCGACAGAAAACACACCGCGACGTAAGCCTTGCGGACACACCAGTAGCAGTCGCTCAACTCGCTCATCTTGAGAAACATCTCCACTTCTCCCTTCGAAAACGTCTTGCTCTTCTTCGTCGATTCGTCACTTCCCCAGGTCTTCAGCAACAGCCCGATGCGGTGGTACTCCTTTAGTGAAAAGTCGAACTCCGTCTTGAACATAAAGTTGAGCTTAGAGTAGCACGACCATAATGAGCTGGCTTTGTAGCTGCGTTCTTCGCGCAGGTGTGTCAAGTAAGAGACCACATGTTCTTCTCTTGGCTGCTTCCGCCCCGTGATTTTATTGTGTTGTAAAAACTTATTCCACTCCGTTTTGTATGCAGTGCTTGACTTCAACCCTGCCAGAAGCTCGGTCTCATACAGATCCTCCATAGCCTCCTTCTTCTTGGTCCTTGGCATGATTTGTAGGGTGGAGTGTGTGGTTTTGTGACTGACAGAAAACAGTGAAACTTTTTTTCACGCCAGTGAAACTTTTTTTCACGCCTCCAGCGAAATTACTAAGAGCAAGCGTGAAAAAAAGCTCACTTTATTTCACGCCCCGTTTGTGAAGGATCCCAGCAAAAAGTCATTTTCACATGTGATATAAAAAAACAAAAAAACCACCTGATTTTTACGCCGCGTATAGGCGCGTAAAGGCGGGTAAAAATGGGTGGGGTTTGGCCTACACAGGCCTGTACGGGCCTTTACGCGCCTTTACGCGCCTATACGCGGGGTAAAAAGCAGGTGGAAAAAACAAAAAAAAAAAAGAAAGTGGATATTGCTCAACTAACTGAGGCAACTCCTAATCCAATTTATCATCAAAAAACGAAGAAAAAATGTACGTAACAGCGTCGAAACATCAAAGTTGTGTGTTTTTGTTTTTTTCCCCCACCCCTTTTTGAATTATTCCGGACCTGCCCATATAGTACCTCAAAAAAAGTCAGGGACGCACAGGTCATAGCATCAAATATTTTCAAGGTGACCACGTAGGGTTTCGCATCATCTTCACAGTGTCCCTGTCAGGCCTCTGTCATGCACCACGTTTCCAATTTTTTTGTTTCTTTTTTTTCCCCTGTTTTTTTCCTTCTCTTTTTCTATTTTTTTTTATGTATGTGTCCCTTTGTGTGACACATGCATAGGTTTTGGCCCCTTGCTCTCTCTCTCTTTTTATTTTTTATTTTATTTTTATTTTCCTCCAACACTATATCTCCGGTAGGGGATGGACCACAGCTGCACAAAGAGTGGTCAGGGGTGGGGAAGAAATGGTTAGTGGCAGATAGTATGCTGATGTGATTTTACCAGGGTTCTCAACGTGTCTGGGGGAAATCATGTCGAAAATCGACAAAAAAAAAAAGTCGCCTGCGCATTTTTCCGTTTTTGCTCCGCAAAATAAAGGGTCGTTGAGTGACTCTGCGGCGTAAATGCTACATTTTTTACACTGGAGTACAGTACCCCATTTTATATTATTTTTTGCTCTGCAGCAAATAAAGTTCCCAATGTCTTTGGGAATCCCCTTATATTTGCAGCCAAAAAAAAAAAAAAATGCAACTCGACCAAAACTGCAAAAAGTTCCGAGCACGCGTAGCACGCCCGGGTTTGGGACCCCCCCTTTTTTTTTTGAATTTCGACACAGCTTAATTTCGACAAATAGTTTCTGTTTTTGTCGCCTGAGAACCCTGAATTTTACGATCAGAAAAAAAAAATCGATTTTTTTCTCTTCCTCTTGTGCTTTCATCTAGGGGCTGGTATCGTACGTAAGTCAAATCGGGGGTGATGTACACCCTCTGTTTTCCCCCACCCTTTTTGATTCAATGATGAAAAAAAGTAAAAAGGCTTCGTCCGACATTTGAGTACAGAACTTTAAAGAAGTAGGTATAAAGTGAGAATCGATGCACAAAAAAAATATATAAAGAACTTGGACCGCCCATATTCCTCTCTCTCTTTTCCATCTTCTTGTTCTACGTTTTGCAAAACATTCCAAAAAAAAAAAAGCAAGGGTACATTTTTCGCACCCTCTTTGCTTTCTTTTCGTTTCGTTAAGAAAAGAAAGTACCGTAATTGTAAAAATGTTGGGCCGTAAAAATGTTGGGACAGCCCAAAAAAGGCTCGCTCGTCCCAACATTTTTACGGCCCAACATTTTTTGGGCTACTTTGGCTTGAGCCTATTTGTCTTAGCGTTTTTTTTTTTTTTTTTTTTTTTTTTTGTTGTTGAAAACTTTCAGGGTAGTAGCTTGAAAGGTGCACTTTTCAAATGTTGCTGGTTTGCTGGTTTAGAAAAAATTTTTTCCCCGGTTGAAAGCGGTCGTCGCGCGCTTCGCGCGCGCCTCCCTGCCAACCACTAAGTGGAGAGGCAAAGGGTAAATTTTGCGAGACAACAAAGAAAATGGAATATAATCCTGTGTGTACGGCGCTTGGTCTTGCACCTTCCACTAACCGTACGAAGTCAATACGTCTTCCAGAAGCAGGGGCCGTTGCAACGGTGGGTCATTTTGAAAAAATGGTCAACTTTTTGCAGCTTTGGTCAAGTTGCATTTGCGGCTGCAAAATGCAAGGGGATTCCCTAAGACATTGTAAACTCTATTTTTTGCGGAGCAAAAAATTAATATAAAGTGGCGCCGCAGGCGAAAAAAAAATTAGGACATAGTGCAAAACATGCAGCTTTTTACACCACAGAGTCACTTAATGAACCCTTTTTAGGGGTTCGCTTACGTGTGAGGCTTTCTTCTGTGAGTGGGAAAGTGGTGCGGGGGAGGCGAAAAACTGAATCCCGAATCCCACTTTTTTTTTTTTTTTTCCCCCAAACCAGTAAACCAGCTCGTTCTGGTTTTGAAACCAGTAAAAGTACCCAAGCTATTTCCCTGAAACTTTGACACGTGCCAGTACGTTCAACCGCCTACTCGCTAGGTAATCGTAAAAAAAAAAAAAAGCTAAGACAAATCTTCCCTAACAAAATCTACGTAAAAATTCCCTAACGTAAATATGTTGGGCCGTAAAAATGTTGGGACGGGAATTTTTCGCCCAGCTGTCCCAACATTTTTACGGCCCAACATTTTTACGTTTCAACTTTTTTACGTCCCAATATTTTTACAATTACGGTATATGAAATAATCTGTTCCACCTTTTGGACCATCTCTCTCTCTCTCTCTCAAACTGAGAGGATTCCTCTGGCATTTTCTTGTACAATGCTTTGTATGGACGACCGATCTGTTTTTCTGTAGGCACCTTGAACATTCTCTTTTCTGCACCTTCTCGGGGTGTTGAACTTAGTGCGACCGGCTTCATGCGGAGGGGGGTGACAGTTGAGGATGCCAACCCCCCCGCTCATATCCGCAAAGTGGCGTTTTCTCAAGGGTTGAGGACGACTGACCGTCTATTTTGTACCTTCCATAGTACAAAAGGTTTCAGCCAATACTGAGTACAGACCCTAGGTTCCCCAAGCAGGTTCTTGGGCGATTGTCAAAAAAACTTCATAAAAAAACCCCGTTTCAAAGCACCCCCCAACAGCAAACCACACACCACACACACACCACACAATGGACGGAGCGCAGACCCGCAAGCCATGTGCATACTACGGTGTCCCCGGCAAGGTCTGCAGGAACGGAGCTGAGTGCACCTTCGAGCACATTGAGGGTGGCCCGCCGGTCAAGAAGGTCCAGGTCCCCTGCCGCAACGGAGCAACCTGCCAGTTCGGAGACAGATGCCGTTTCCTCCACCCGTGAAGAGGGGGAAATAAAAATGCAGGAAAGTGAATTAAAGTGAAAGGAAAAAAAAGGTTTGGTGCGTTAGTTTTTAAAAGATGCATGTGCCCACGTGAGGTGTGATTTTCTTTTTTTTTTTTGGAGTATTTTTCGACGACCAAAAGGCAGCCAGGCATGGTTTATGATCGTCTTTGCAAGCTCCCTCTGTTTAGGATGTGTGTGTGCACGAGAGGAATATTTCATCTTAAACTCCCCCTCCCTCTCCCGTATAATATTTACATAAATTTATTGTAAATAAGAGGCGTGCTGTTATTAATACGATATGGCGTATTTTGGTCGAAAATACGTCATTTTTTTTTTTGTTAATAATACCATCCTGTGGGTGTTATAACGTTATCATAACGTTATCGATAACGTTATAACACCCACAGTATGTAATACACGTGGCAGGGGCATATTTGCAAAGAATACGCGTATGTTAATAATATGCGTATGTAAATATTATACGGAAGGGGATTTTACATTTTTTTTCTTCTTTTTTCTTCTTCGAAGAAAAACGGTGTATATCTTTGAGTTGGGTGTCAGTGCATTGCGTCCTAGAGTCGTTTTGCGCTATCAACGTCACTATATTTTTCGTTTCTTTCTTTTGCGAAACATGTTTCGTGTATGTTGTGCATGTGGCTGATGAGGGCAGACATTCAGTTAAAGTTTTTTTTTTGTTTCTCTCTCTCTGCTAAGTTGTTAAGTTGCTAAGTAGTTATTTCCCTTTCCACCGTCCCCTCTTCCCCCCCAACAAAGAAGCTTTTACAGTGTGTGCTTTTTTGGTTTCTTTTAAAAGGAAGAAGACAATAGTAATGTAAATGCATGTCACCCTTTACCGGGTACCGGGAATTACCGGTTTTTTTTATTACCGTAGCATTACCAGGTAAACAAAAAACCCGGTACTACCCGATACGCGGTACCGGGTGCACATTCATGAAGGTAGTAGGTGCAACCATGCGTTGGTATCAGTGGACTGCCCAGCACCACGCTGGGTGGGCCCACTAATACAATCGGGTTGTCAAAAAAAGAAACGGTTTTTTTTTTTTGATGGAGTTGTATTAGTGAACGTGTGCATTCTCGTCCTCCCCCCCCATTCCCATTTTAGAATGCTTTCTGGTAAATAAAACAGTTTTCAGAAAAAAAAAATCCCATTTTTGGGGTAACATTTGAGCACAGAACCTCTTGGGTTGAAGACTGATTGTCAATACAACGGACATTTAAAAAGCAACCTTTCCCCCTTCCCTAATGGTGGCAGTATTGTGATGGGAGCCCATTGGAATACGCAAAATACATCAAAATACATCACAATGTGTATTGTGATGTATTTTGATGTATTTTGCGTATTCCAATGGGCTCCCATCACAATACTGCCACCATTACCCCTTCCCCCTCCAGTCCTCTGTTTGCTTTTCATTTTTCAGCAGTGCGCAAAGAAGAGGCAGAGTGTCGGTGAGAATAGGATGGTTTTAGCCATCCCACCACTACACAGAAGGCATTCCTTATTGTATAGCGACAAGCCAGCTGGGGGGGAGGGATTTAAAAAAAAAGACACAAAAAAAAAAAAAAAATACAAAAAAAAAGAGAAATACAAAAACACAAACTATCCAGGGGTGGTTCTTTTTAAAGTGCCTTTTTTTTTGTTGCAAATCTTCTTTCCGTTTAGTTCCTTGCAGTTGGGGGTACCCGCCTCTTGTGAAAAAAACTGCGTGCCAAAAAAAAGAAATATATGCTCTTGGGGCTCTTTTGATCACCAGATAGGAGAAGGAACCTACTGTCCCTACTGGAGTCCTCGGGGATATGTATTTTATACCTTTTTTTCAGCTTCTCTCTGGGTTTACTAGGGTCTACAGGGAGGGAGGGAGGGAGGCAAAGCTGCACCGGACCTCGCGTACATTGCAGATGTGGTGTGCAAATTTGCTTTGGAGGTGGGTTCAATGCACCGTAAGGCGTTGTGTGATGGGTGGGGGTGGGTGTGGGTGAGGGGTTGTAGCACAGCTGTTGTATACATCATGAGGGTAGCATGGTCGCGTGAAGGCGAGCTGGGCTCGTGTTGTGGTGTCGTGGTTCGCAAGCCTTCTCTTTTTGTGTGCTGCACACTCAGCGTCTTGCATGGGAGGGTTGTGCAGGTGTAAATGCCTCGTGGCGTGCTGCATGGCAGAGCACAGTGGGGGTGCGGTTCTGTGCTGGCGGCACCTTGTGTGATGAGCAGGGGGGGTGTCATTGTGCGGCATTGCTTGGTACACGCCTTCAACTTTGTTGAGGGACGGAGTCCTCACTGCGGTGCCTACTATGCGAGGTGTTCTTGTGAGCTTGGGGTTGTGGCTGCATTTCCCCTGGTGATGGCATGGTTGTATCTATATTTGCACGAGTGGACGCACCTTCGAACACCGATGGTGGCCTCCCTCGGTTCTGCGCATACTGGGGGGGGTTTTTTTTGTATCGAGTTCCGCTGATCAGCACAGCTGACCGGCGAAGAGACTGCAAGTCAAGAACGCATGCGGGCTGTGCCTTTGGCAGTGTGGTCTGTTGAGGGTGGTGGTTCTGGGTGGGCGCTCTCAGTGGAGTGTGCTGAGGAGGCTGGGTGGGTGAGTGGGTGGATGGGTGGACGAGCGAGAGAGGGCAGCAGTCTGAGCGGCGGTGTGCTGCGGTGGGTGGGGTGGGTTGATGTGCCTTGTGGCTGCTGAGGTGTGCCTGTGCTGCTGACAGACAACGGCTTGCGGCAGTGTCAGGGCTTGGGAGGGCTTCGTGGTGATGGCTGAGCGGAAGCGGGTTTGGGGGTTTTTCGGCACACACCTGGGCATGAGGGCGGGCTTCGCCAGCACACCTTCGAACACCGATGGTGGTGACAGCAAGCACACACGCTTTCCTCATTTTTGCCATGTTTTTGGTGTGTTTTGCCACCGATGTTTTTTGTATCGAGTTCCGCTGATCAGCACAGCTGACCGGCGAGAAGACTGCGAGTCAAAAACATGCGGACTGTGACCTGTGTGGTATGTTGATTCACCTGTAGTGACCATGGCACAGTGTTGTGCAGCGAAGTGCAGCTTGGAGCACTGCAGGTCTGCGGGTGGCTTGTAGGCACCTCTGGTGGTGGTGGTGGTGGGTGGGGAGGGGGAGGGATGTGGGTGTCCAGCACAATGCAGCACAACGTACGGTGCAACTCTGGCAATGTGTGTGGACGTTTGCCGACGCCACCTCTCAACAAGGGGTGACGTTTGTCTTCGCGATGCATTGAGTCCTGAGGAGCATGCTGTAGACGTTGCAACACATCTGTGAGTGGTTTTGACGCTATTACAGAGTGCTTTGTGACATCGAGAGGGTGGGCGGGTCTGGGCAAAGGCAAATCCAGAATATGCAGTGCCCAAACGGCAGTGAGGGGCAGTCTGTTTGGGAGGGGGTGGAACCACCGACTGTGTGGGGATGTGGTGTGCTCACGTCACGTAGACGTGTCTTCTGTGTCTTCTGTGTGAGCAGACTCCCCTCCTCGGCGTCTAGCCCCGAGAAGGCTTCGAAGTCCAGCATCCCCTCCATCTGTGCCATCTGGCCAGCAAACCATGCTTTTCATTGCCCAGAACTGATCCCCGTTTATTTGTCACTGCGGATGAACCCACTCTTCGTCTCCCCAGCCGCCAATCTGTGCTTTCTCCGTGAACGGCAACGGCACAGCACCACTCTTTGCAATTCCTCAACTGCTCTTGACCCGTTGGCTTGTAGGGCCAAAGTGTTCATTTCCGTGCAGAACGTCCGCACCAACCAAGGCAAAATCCTTCTTGTCGGGAAAATACCCATATCCTCATCCAAGCCAAACTTTGCACGTCGTCTGCATACCTGCGGCTTCTGCACCAGACTTTCGCAGGAAGTCGTCATCTCCTTGCAGTTGGCGGTGAGCTTCCCGTCTGCATCTTGTGGACATCTATCGGAACTTCGTGCCAGTGCAGTGGTCATACTGTAGCAAGCAGTCAATCACCCCCCAGCAATAAGTTTTTATTGTGCTTTTACCCACAAACGAAAGGAGAAAAAAAAATGTTCCCAGTAACCACAATGTCTTCACAATGTATTGTTGCCCCTTTCTTTTTTTTGCCTTGGGATGGTGTAAAAAGCATTCGGTGGGTAGGGGTACCTGACACTGTGGCCAAGGCGTTTGCTGTTTGTGGATCCAAGCATCCACAAGCGTTGTGCAAAAAAAAAAAAGGTGTATTGTGGGGTAAGAGAGGATGTGGCGCTTTGTTCCATCGTTTGTGGTGATGATGGGAGGGGAAGCTGTGTCTGGCCGGTGGGGTGCTTTCGTGCATTTGTCTGGCACCTCAGCTTGTCTGTGGTTGCAGCACGAGAGCACCTTTGGCGTTCTTCCTTGCGTGGGGTAGACACTGCAGGGTGTCCTGTGAGAGGCACACCATCTTGCAGCAAGGCTGGATGGCGATACTCAGGTGAGTGGTGGAGGTTGGGCTATAAAGGTGGTGGGTTTGGAGAATGGACAAACCTGCGCAATGTGAAGGTTGCACAACAGCCTACGTTTTTTATCAACACCCTTGCGAGAGATCTGTCAAAAGAAGGAAGACAAAAATGGTGTTTTGAGCAATTTGAATTGCTTTCATTTTCCCCCCTAAAACGCACCTTTTTTCGTGATCTACAATGAAGCACAACCTTTGTGTGGTATTGCGGTGCTGTAACTCAATCATGGGTAATTCATTGTGCGTGATGAAAGGAGGGGGGTGGAGTTGGGGAGTTGGGTGGTCTGCAGAGGACTGAAGGGTTCTGCTTCTGTGAAAGGGAAAAGGGTTTGGCGACTGTGTTGCTTGCTTTGTTGCATGTGGCATGTTGCAGCAGTAGTGCTGCATGGGAGACCGCCAGCAAAGGAGCTCTTGGGCAGCGGGCCCTTGAGGGGAGTGCTTCTGTTGTGAAAAAGGGGGTTCGATCGAAGTGTGGCCTGTTTCATCCAAGGAACCACTGCTGTTGCTAGCGTTAGTTTTTCGTTTTCGGTCATCCTCACGGTGGCCAGTTTGAGCGGGAGAGCTTCAAATTATTTGACGTTTTTTGGGAGAGCGTCTGGTAGCCACCGGGTGTGGAGACGCTCTCCCAGACGCCTTCCCGCGGGAGAGCAATTCACAACCTGTATTTTCGTCCACTTTTGGCGCTCTCACATCAAACTGGCCACCGTGCTCCTACTATTTGCTCTCTTTTAGGGATCCTGTGACGAAAAAATCGTGGCTTGTTATCCAGTGATAGTCTATAATCAAGCGAAACGTTTTGGTCGCCCGGTGTTGGTCCCCCCCGCCAAGGCACGCTGTTCACGGGCTTTTTTGTATTTCAAAATTAAATTTTCGGTCAACCTGCCCCAGCCCAATAAGCGTTAACTCGTTTTGGATGAAATCTGAGTGAAATTTTTTTTTCTTCGGGCAAGGTATTTCGCAATGGGGGTTGCTTCGCGGTTATTTGTTTGTGCTTTCATCCGGATGGCTGGCATCGTACGTGGGTCAGTCGGAGGCCTGCATCAACAGCTACAGTTTGTTTTTCCTGGATGCCGTCGACACTGCTTGAGGGTGAGGTGACTTACTGGGTTCATCTTTTCACCGTTTCTTTTGTTGTTCTGCTGCAGTGCACAACACGACAGCTGTGCTTGGTTGCCCAACATCGTGGACTGTTGCAAGCATCTGCTGCCCACTTACCACCCGTGTGTCACTCGGTCTGCGGATGTGGGAGGCCTGTTGCTTCAGGTGTTGCTTTGTCCATTCGTCTTTGCATCTGCAACGTGGCATCTGGAGATGTTCCCCTGGTGTTGCGAACAGCTCCGTCTGCATCGCCTGCACTGCTCCACCTCTTGTCAGGCAATGGGCACATACCACCGCATGTGGTGGGGCATGTGCCTTGCAGGTGGAGGGCGCACTATGCACGTAGGCTCGTTGGTCGGCTTCGTCAGGGACGGAGCTTGTTGTCCTGTTGTCCTGTTGTCCTGTTGCCCTGTTCGCACTCTGCACGTTGCACAGATGAAGGTCTTTTCGTACAGTATTCCGTTCAGAATAGCATGCACGCCCCTCCTCCTCCCTCTGGCAGAGCAGTTCCTCCTAGGGACAGCTTGCCCTATTCAGCTTGAGCGGCGCAGGCCCCAACGGTCTACAGACACACCGCCATCGATGCACCTCCAGTACGGCCTATGAGCAATGCTGCACCGTTCCCTTCAGACAAGCTCTGATGTATCATTGTTTTCTTGGATGTTGGTTCGACCGAAACGTTGTCCAGATGTGTGGCCACACCCGCATCTAGCTCAGGGGGGTGTTTGCCAAAACCATTACCTCCATAACAGTGAAGACCACTTTGAGACCTTCGTCATCTCTGCGGGTCCTTCTGCGGCACGATGATGCTGCCTCTGTTGGCAAAGGGTAGGATGCGTGCAGCGTCCTTCGACAGGAGGTTGTGCCTGGTGCGTACTGTCGCCAGATTTCGGGAACAACAGGAGAGGTGTCTGCACAAAGGGGAATGCGTCTCGCACATAACAGCGATGCCTCCCCTAGGCGTGCAGACGAACCCTTGGTTCGTCGATGTCCGTCACGTGTTTGTCGATGTTTGTTGTGTGGGATGGCACTTAAAAAGTGACACGTTTCGTTCATCAAAGTTCGTCGACGAACAGCGACGAACTTTTTCGACGAACCAAAAGTTCGTCGATGTTCGTCCGACGAAGATTGACGAACCATACCCCCCCAGACCCAGGACGAACATCGACGCACTTTTGGTTCGTCGACGAGGTGGCGGACCCTACGGCGCTTTGTTGGTTGCGACGCCTCTTTTTTTCAACCCCTTTTTCTTTTTTGTTTTGTTTCTTTCAACGAAGACAAGCAAATAAACAAACAAATAACAAGGACATTTGACAGTGGCTGAGAAAGAGGATAAGTCGTAATCTCATACAAAGTAACGCGCCCTTCCTCTCCAACCCCACGTCTACAAAACTATCAAGCAAAATTAAACAGAGCACAAAGCACTTTCAAAACATACAAAAAACATTTTCAAACTTCCCACTCTCCAGAAGTGAGGGGGATCTCAGTTTTCGGGATAGGTTCATGTTGTTTTGTGCAGAAGTTAGTGCTCTACGGCAGAAGCCATCACGTACATATCTACATGGAACAAGACTCCACGAGGATTGGCTACATTCTTCCAATGTTCTGGGCTTTGAAACAGATGTTCAATGCCTGCCCTACGCCTGAAGGGGAATTTTCTGGGCACAAAAAAAGTGCAAGAAGGCAGGAGATGAACGAGAGAAGTACAGCCTGGAGACCGACTACTGTGTTCTTGCCACCGTCTTGTCCCCTACCTTACACCCTGATAAAAAAGGCAAAGCCCCTGGTGGGGTTTTGGGAAAGTGCCTTGAGGCTTTCAATCCAAAGACGCTCATGGATCAGGCAGAAAAATCAGTGGAGTGTTTTATTCCTTTTTTGTCATCTTAAAAACGCAGGCGTCAACTATCAGTGGGTTGTGAGAACCAGGAACGTGAGGAGTAACTCAGTCACTGTACACTATTACCAATGTCCCTTTTCGTCCTTTTTCGTCCTTTTTGAAAAATCGTAGAGGACACACGACGGGACCCAGTGACAAGTGACAAGTGAAATCACATGTCATTTCACTTGTCACTTGTCACTCAAAAAAGTCACTTGTCATGACAAGTGATTTTCTATTGGGATATAGGCTATTCACTTGTCATGACAAGTGATTTACTTGTCATTTCACTTGTCATTTACTTGCCACCTTTTTCACTTGTCATTTTCACTTGTCACTGGGTCCCGTCGTGCAGGGGGGTTCTTACTAGGCCTCCCCAAAATGGTCTACCCCACAAATAGAAGACGTAAAAGACGTATACAAGACCATGGTGGTATACATGCACTCGTAGAGGTTACAGGCTGGAGGGGAACAGTGGAGAAGGGCACAAAGCTTCCCATCATGGAGAAGAACCACTCTTGGTTTGAGCGCGGAACTATTCGACAGCATTTCACTCCCAGCGCTGGAAGTGACGTTTCAAACGAGCACGTTTGTTTTTGAGTATCAGTGGCCGTAGTACATGAGATGATGTGCTGCTTTCGTCGTGGGGGGTGTTGGGATAAATGTCAAGTAGAACCCCCACTCCCAGGTACGGTTTCCTAAGTAGCATGTCTTTTGCGTACAGTCATCCAACAAAGGTTGTTGGGGTAAAAACCCACCAATTTTTTTTGAGCCCCCAAATCCACCAATGTTTTTACCCCACCAACCTTTGTTGGATGACTGTATTTTATCCTTGAAAACCCAGGTTTTAGAAGACCGGAAAAGACGCAAAAGACGTCTTCTTATTAAAAGACGTTGGGAAGGCTTAGGGCTCTTGTAGCACAACAAATCGTCTCCAGGGATTAGGGTTGTGGGAGAAATGAAGAAGAAGGCTTTCATATTTTTTTGATAAATTGATAAATTGATGACGTGTAGACACCTCGCTTTTTTCTCGTGTGAACTCCACGCTGCCTTTCCTCGCCTATCTCTCGTTTCGTGGATACCGCTACTACGTCTTACTCCCGCCTCCACTCGTCAGGTAACGAGCGGGGATCATTGGATGCCCAGGGTAATTAGGCCCGGGTGAGATAGGTTTGGTCAGGCATTATCCCTGCGTCAGAGTGTGGTCAAGGCTATAAGTGGAAAGCACAGGACCGTGTTGTCGTAAAGCAGGTTTTTTTAACCTGAACGCGACGCACATTAGGGGACGTGGGGCAGGCAACTACTTAACAGGTAACTACACGACGCCGTAGTCTCTTGTCAGACAAGCGAAATTACATGTCAAAAAAAAATGACGTGTAAAATAACAAGCAAACTACTTGACAATGACAAAGTGGTTGCTTGTCATCTATTTCGCTTGTCACGTGACATGTCATGACAAGAGACTACGGCGTCGTGTGGGGCGTGGTTGTAACTGACGGGGATGGGTGAGGGGTGGCAGCGAATCCGTTTTTTCCAGGGAAACAGCTTGAGTACTTTTGCTGGCTTCAGAACCAGAACTTTCTGGTTTACTGGTTTGGGGAAAATATAAGAAAAAAGTGGGATGCGGACCTTCTTTTGAAAAAGGTGCTGTCACGGCTTCCCCGCACAGTGGAAAGGCCGCAGTGGGAAAATGGTTAGGTGTCTCCGAGGGCCCGTGTAGGTACCATCCAGGACTGCATTTATTTTCCAGCGTTCATTTCCCTGCATGCGTCGGCCATCAACCTCTACAGCAAGGGACTACCCACCTGCTTTATGTTGCACGGCATTGTCCTCCAACATGAGCAAGACGGCAGTGAAGGCGGTGCAGTCTCTTCTCCTCGATGCCATCAATGCGATCGACACGACCCTCTCAAGTCCAGCGGAGGTGGCCCCGGCCGTGCATCCTTGGGATCTCTCATGTGCTGCCTCTAAACGGGATACCCTCTTCCGCGCTTATCTGGCCAAGCTGCGACCAAGTTTTTCCTCCAGCTATAGGGACATTCACACTGAAAGCTTTTCTGTGGTGGGTGATTACACTCGAGTGGAGCAACGAGCCTCGTGACGTGTCGTGTGTCGAGCTCGCGGTCGACTTCGAATTGCGCACAAGGGTCTTCGTAGCCAAACAGACCTCTAATATCCGCGAGTGGGCGGGTCATGCAAAGGCTCATCGTCAAGGCTAACATGCGAGCTTTAACAGCGAAACTCCGCCGCACTCCATTCCCTGGTGTGAAGAGGGATCATGTGCACTCCCTCCGTTCCGTCGGCCCCTGCGCTCGTTGGATTCAGCAGACGCCCAGTGGTGTGTTCCAGGACACGTGCTTTTCTTGAGTCTTTCCATCATGTTATCGCCCTTCCCAGTCCGGATGGGGGAATGACTGTGTGCCTTACAGTTTCCCTAGGCAACACCCAAATGCAACACCGGTTCGATAAGTGCCTGCGTCCCCGAGGCGTTTGCACTACCAACTTCACTTTTTTTTTTTTGCCTGCGGCGTTATTTTCATTTTTTGCTCCGCGAAAGAAGGGTTCGTTGAGTGACTCTGTGGTGTAAAAAGCTGCATTTTTTGCACGGTACCCTAATTTTAGGCCATCTATGAACGGGGAGAGATTTTTCACTAGCTCTCAGACAGACTCTCACTAACTCTCAGTAAGCTCGCACTAAGTTCTGAGGGGGTTTTTGTACTTTGGTGGTGTGGCTGGCCACATGCTGTGGTGGTCAAAAGTGCAAAGTTCTTTCGTCAATGGATTTATTGGGTGTATGTTATACTGGGACAATGTGGTCAGATCACTCTTCAGACCACCTGGAAAAGTGCACAGCACTTTCCAGGTGGTCTTGTGCACTTTCCACCTGCGGCGGGCGGCCCTTAACCCATTTTCACCCTTTTCTTGTTCCTTATCCTCTCTATGTTTTCACTTGCCCTCTTTACTTTACACGGATGTTGACAAAAACCAAGAACTTGTCCATTTTGGCAAATTGACCCACCACACAACGGACAGATTCCGGAATTGCAAATGCAGATATTTTCGGATGTGTACCTCCGCTCGCGAAGCGAGTGGAAATTTTTTGTGGGCTCATGAGGTGTGTACAGTGTGTACAGTGTGTACAGTGTGTACAGTGTGTACAGTGTGTACAGTGTGTACAGTGTGTACAGTGTGTACAGTGTGTACAGTGTGTACAGTGTGTACAGTGTGTACAGTGTGTACAGTGTGTACAGTGTGTACAGTGTGTACAGTGTGTACAGTGTGTACAGTGTGTACAGTGTGTACAGTGTGTACAGTGTGTACAGTGTGTACAGTGTGTACAGTGTGTACAGTGTGTACAGTGTGTACAGTGTGTACAGTGTGTACAGTGTGTACAGTGTGTACAGTGTGTACAGTGTGTACAGTGTGTACAGTGTGTACAGTGTGTACAGTGTGTACAGTGTGTACAGTGTGTACAGTGTGTACAGTGTGTACAGTGTGTACAGTGTGTACAGTGTGTACAGTGTGTACTATCACACCCTGATCACTCCCCAGCACCCTAGCACAGAGCTCAGAACACAAACCACGACAAAGACATGGACCTGAACATCAAGGGTTTCGACACGAATCAGCACACAGTCGAGGTGGGTACAGATGACACAGTCGAGGGCTTGCGGCGGAAGGTGGCGTCTGCAATGGGGTTGCCTGAAGACGGCTTTTGCATGAGTTTCGGAAGCGAAGCGATGGGAGAAGGAGCGGACATGACGCAGCTGAGTGCTGGTGACACAATCATCCTGACGAAGAAGTCGCAGAAGTACGAAGCCATTGCAGAGCTTCATGCGTTGGGTGAGACTGACATCACAGCTGGGAGGCTGAAGAGTGTGAGGGAGCCTGCGGTGGCGTGTTTGCTTCTGCAGGCGGAGGTTACGACTGTCATTCCGAATGGGTTCTTGGCACGCAATTCGTTGACGAGACTGGATCTCAGTGCTGAGTCCATTGTGACCCACATTCGAGACTGCTTCTTGTACCACTGCGACTCGTTGACAAGTATCGACCTCACTGGGTTGAACAATGTGACGCAGGTAGGTTCGGCCTTCCTGTGGAACTGCAACAGCTTAACGACCCTGGATTTGTCACCATTCAGCAATGTGACACAGCTCGGTGTGGCCTTCGTTGGCGGCTGCACGAGCTTAACCAACATCGATTTATCGCCACTCAGCAATGTGGTGCAGGTTGGTGAGGGCTTCCTTAAGAACTGCAGCGGCTTGACAACACTGGATTTGTCGCCACTCAGCAGGATTGCGCATATTCTTTGCACTATTGGCGATGTTACGCCATTTGCTGCGAACTGCACTTCGTTGACGAGCATTTACCTTTCCGGCTGCAGCAGTGTTGTGTCCAAGGAAGTGAGGAAGAGCAAGGAGCTGAGGAAGCTTATGATTGAAGCACGTCCGAAACGAAGCAGAGACGAATCCCCCGAGCAAAGCCAGAAGCGACGGAGACACGCACAATGACGACGTGGTGTGTTGGTGGCAGGGCAGCACCTCCCCGAGGTGGAGGGTCTCTGGCAGTATGTCTGCTTGCGTCCTCTGGTTCGGAGAAGAAGAGGGGCACAGTCTTGCTCACCGTGGCACAGACTACTACTTGGTGCGAGAGGAGAGCTGTGCTGAGCAAGACGTTCCACACATTGTGTTATCTTACGCTGTGTCCCCATTGTGAAGCTTTCTTTTCACTCCTCTGCCTTTCAGAGTGCGCTATCCACTAACAGAGGTGCCCTCTCCCTTGAGTGCCATGGTCGTCTCGCACTGCTGTCACTGAATCAGGATATCGAACGCAGATATGCTGTTGAATGCAAGCTGAGACACGGATTTCCGCTGCAAAAGAATCCCCACAAAAACCCATGTCTTATTCATTACAACGTACCTCCCCGCCCAACCCCCCTTTTTTCTGTAATTCATCACTCTGAACTCGTTGGCACCACGTGGTCTTTCACCGTCTTCTTGGTAGCTTGCACGAAGAGGTGTGCTTGGGGGTGCTTGGGGTGTGCAGGGAACTCTTGTGAGTGAGGCTATGCTGGAGGCAGGGGTGTGGGCCTGCATGCGAAGACAGCGTTTGTTTGTGAAGGAGGGCTTCAAGGAGAAGCCTCTTCACAGGCATTACCTATGGCTTTGCAGGGCTGTCCTTGGGTGTGGGAGGTGCAGGTGCACAGTGTTGTGAGGGGGGTTTGGGTGTGGTGCTTCCCTCGATCCTTTGTGGTGATGATGGGAGGGGAAGCTGTGTCTGGCGGTGGGGTGCTTTCGTGCATTTATCTGGCACCTCAGCTTGTCTGTGGTTGCAGCACGAGAGCACCTTTGGCGTTCTTCCTTGCGTGGGGTGGGTGGAGACAGCGCGGAGGCTGTGCGGGTTTCTTGTGCAGAACGGGGCAGGTAACGGTGCGTGAGAGGGGCAGGTGAAGGTGGGTTTGCTTTCGTGAGGAGGGAACGTCTGGGGGTATGTAAGATGGCAAGAGCATGCAGTCTGGTTCCTCTTCGTAATGCATGTCACACATGCATGACCCTGTGTCTGCAATGCTCCCCGCTCATGTGGCTGATGAGTGGAAACGGGGGTAGGCCTTGTCAGATGTAAACCACGAAATGGATGTAGGACTGCATGGTTGGGAGTACAGCCGGTCATTATACAAAGATGCACTGCCACGAGCGGGTTGTTGTGTTTCAAGTCAACGTTTTTTTTTGGAAGCAGTATTGCGCGTACTGCAGTGCACGGTAGAATGTACATCTGTTTTGGGTGTTTCGTGTTCTTCCGATGTTCGCCAAACCCGCCGCAAAAAATTGATATTTCTATCCCCAGAGTGCCTCCATGAGGCCAATGAGGGTTGTTGGGAATTTATTGGGAGGAAGTAATTTTTCAATAATTTTGCGTCAGCCCGAAATTCCCAATGCAATCAAACGATTCATATACACTGTATGCCTAGGGCTACACGCTGCGCACCACACTGAGTAACATGCGTTTGCATGCCGCTCTGCACGGCACAATATGCTAGCATGTTGCTAACTGCATTTGCCTGCATTATTGGGCACCGCCACCCTCCACCTGGGCCAGCTACGCCACCGCCAAGAATCTGCTTCACCTTTTGCGGGGGGCTTCTTCGAACCTACTCACCACAAGGCCGTATGCGTGCATAAGACCAGCACATCTTCTTCTCCAGGGTGCATGCTTCTGACGTCACCTTCACTGTGGGCGCAGTGCGTTCAAACGCATGCACGATGTCCACAGCTTGCGTAGTGTCCTCTGCAGAGCTGCGCACCAGGGCAGTCCCCTGACGCTGAACAGGTGTCTTACAGCATTCACCTTTGCCAGCACCATGACAACTGTGGCATGCTGTATGGGGCGGTCTCATGAGCTGTTGCAGGTCTGCTGTCTGTCCTGCCGTAGCGCCCAGGGTTCAGGGTTGACACCCTGCAAAAGAGGGTATTTCTTGTCGTGTCCTCCACACCCCACCACCACACACAGAGATCAGAACACAAAACCACAACAAACAAATGGACGTGCACTTCGAGGATTTCAGAGCGAATCAGCACACAGTCGAGGTGTGTACAGATGACACAGTCGAGGGCTTGCGGCGGAAGGTGGCGTCTGCAATGGGGTTGCCTGAAGACAGCTTTTGCATGAGTTTCGGAGACGAAGCGATGGGAGAAGGAGCGGACATGACGCAGCTGAGTGCTGGTGACACAATCATCCTCACGAAGTCGCAGAAGTACGAAGCCATTGCAGAGCTTCATGCGTTGGGTGAGACCGACATCACAGCCGAGAAGTTGAAGAGTGTGGAGGATCCTGAGGTGGCGTGTTTGCTTCTGCAGGCGGAGGTTGCGACTGTCATTCCTGATGGGTTCTTGAGGGAGTCATCGTTAACGCACCTTGATCTCAGTGCTGAGTCCATTGTGACTCACATTGGAGACAGGTTCCTGTACAACTGCACCTCGTTGACAAGTATCAACCTCTCTGGGTTGAGCAATGTGACGCAGGTTGGTGAGGACTTCCTGTGGTACTGCAGCAGCTTAACGACCCTGTATATGCCACCATTCAGCAATGTGACGCGGATTGATCACAGCTTTCTTGAAGGCTGCAGCAGTTTAACCAATGTCGATTTATCAGCACTCAGCAATGTGACGCAGGTTGGTATGAGCTTCCTTTACAACTGCAGCAGCTTAACAACCCTAGATTTAGCGCCACTCAGTAATGTGACGCATATTGATAGCGGTGCTATAGGAACGTATTTTGCTAAGTTCTGCACTTCGTTGACGAGCATTTACCTTTCCGGCTGCAGCAGTGTTGTGTATAACGAAGTGAAGAACGGCGATCTGAGCGAGCTTGTGGTTGAAGCACGTCCGAAACGAAGCAGAGACGAATCCCCCGAGCAAAGCCAGAAGTGACAGAGACACGCACAATGACGACGTGGTGTGTTGGTGGCAGGGCAGCACCTCCCCGAGGTGGAGGGTCTTTGGCAGTATGTCTGCTTGCGTCCTCTGGTTCGGAGAAGAAGAGGGGCACAGTCTTGCTCACCGTGGCACGGACTACTACTTGGTGCGAGAGGAGAGCTGTGCGGCAAAAGACTCCCCACAAACACCCATATATTCATTACAACGTACCTCCCCGCCCTACCCCCTCCCCGCCCAATCCCCCTTTTTTTCTGGTTCATCACTCCTGACATCGTTGACACCACGTGGTCTTTCACTGTCTTCTTGGTAGCTTGCACGAAGAGGTGTGAGGTGTGAGGTGTGATGACGGAGGCGAGAGGCTTCCGTTGTGTGCTCTGATGCACTGATCGCATGCTTTCACTTGATGGTGTGACTGGGGGGACTCAGGGGGGAGGACGCGCTTTGCTGTGCTTGGGGTGTGGAGGCAACTCTTGTGCTGTGCTGGAGGAAGGGGTGTGGGAGGTGGAGGTGCACAGTGTTGTGACAAAAGAAGGCGTTTCGATGAAAGCGGCCCGTTTTTCACAAAAGAAGAGTGTGGGGGGGTTTTGGGTGTGGCGCTTCCCTCCATCGTTTGGCGGTGATGATGGGAGGGGAAGCTGTATCTGGCCGTGGGGTGCTTTCGTGCATTTATCTGGCACCTCAGCTTGTCTGTGGTTGCAG
Source organism: Rhynchopus sp. YZ270_cl-10 (assembly GCA_964035575.1). Taxonomy (NCBI): domain Eukaryota; phylum Euglenozoa; class Diplonemea; order Diplonemida; family Diplonemidae; genus Rhynchopus; species Rhynchopus sp. YZ270_cl-10. The sequence continues at coordinate 694,923 of OZ037846.1, read as the reverse complement.
CACGAGAGCACCTTTGGCGTTCTTCCTTGCGTGGGGTGGGTGGAGACAGCGCGGAGGCTGTGCGGGTTTCTTGCACAACGGTGCGATGAGAGGGGCAGGGGAACGTGGGTTTGCTTTCATGAGGAGGGAACGTCTGTGAAGGGCGCTGGTTCAGGGAGACGGGATGGAGAGAAAGATCAGAAGTCGGGGGGTTGTGGGTCGAGGAGAGGGACAGTAAGCATCAGGTTCGAGTACTGCAAGGGGGGTTTTTTTCAGTTGCCCTGGCCGGAAGTGGTTTTTATTTAAAGGGGGCCAGCGACGTTATGGGGAGTGAGGCCAGCTTAGTGCACACAGGAGAGCTGCCACATATCCAGAAGTTTTGGTTGAGTTATATCGACAGGACGGATTCCGAAAACGCAAATGCAGACGTTTTTTTTTTTTTTTTGGATGTTTACCTCTGCGAGCAGGCCTAATGCTAACCGTTGGTTCGTCGGTTCACTTTTATTTATTATTTTTTTTATTTATCCGTTGGTTCGTCGGTTCACCCTTAAAAGTGGGGGTTTTTTGGGATGGGGGGTTCTCTGCCTGTGGTATGCCGTGGGTACCTTGGTCCTGGAGATGTGGGCACCTGCGCCCGCATCTTCAGGAGGAAGGGAGATTAAAAGAAGGACACAGCAGTGCATACTGCGGCCCCCACCACTGGGTTCGAGGAGGAGGAGGGTCTGTCAGTCGACGAGACATCGAGTGTTGGAGAAGTTCTGATCTCTGAAGATACAGAGAGCAGTGTTGCATCTGTTGATGTTAAAGAGGAAAGCGAAGATGGCGATTGCGATGGCGGTGGCGGTGACGATGGAGACTTGTTTCAGGGACTCAATGATGCACCCCCTTGCCGGCAAAAATTAAAAAAGTAGCCTACCGTGCGCCTGCGGCGCAGCTCAAAAACTGGCAGCCCACAGCCCTCTACCATAGTTTGGCTGTAAAAATGTTCGGTTTTAGGTCACAGATTTTGAAATGTTGCGTACCGTGGCTTCGCCAGAAAGTTTTGATATCAACCGCCGTTTCTTCTTGTCCTGAGGGAAGGTTTCGTTCACTAGAGAGAACCTAATGCGAGGGCTTGACGTGGAAAAACGTGAGAAAAGGGTTGGTTTGGTTCTTGATGTACGTTACCATCCCACGTCATCACGTATTTACGCGAAATGACAGGACCTTTTCGCGCGGAGCGCGAACAAAAATTTTTGACCCCTTTTAGGACATATCTTCACGATTTTGGGGAAAATTTTTTTTCATCAGTCTAAATGGGAGCCAATTACCCCCCCCCCCCCCCCCCCCCCCCCCCCTAGGCATACTTGTCCCCCCATTATGGGGAGGGGTAAAATATGGGGAAAATATGGGGGAAATATGGGGGATTTTCCCCCCCATATTCCCCCATATTTTCCCCATATTTCCCCCATATTTTTTATGGGGGAATAGATGTACTGGTGTACTGGTGCACTGGTGTACTGGTGTACTGCTTCTGTACGTTACTTACCTACCCACCCCTCCAACACAATTTTCGACGTTTCTCTGACGCATGAGGATTACATGGTTGTAAGTCCCTATAAGAAGGGCAAACCTGCTGACGTTTTGGTATGGGCAGAAAGAAGAGTAACATTATGAGTTCCTCTCAGACTCCCCTGTTTTGCCACCGGTGTCAGGCATCAACAGGCCTAACCGCCCAGATGGTTTCAGCACAAAGCTTCACGACATCGGGCCTTCCGGTGCCATCGATAAGGCCCTCGACACAGACGGGTTAGCATTGCCCCTGCGTTTGACCTATAGCCCACTTACCAGTACACTAGTACACTATAGTACACTATAGTACACTATAGTACACTATAGTACACTATAGTACACTATAGTACACTATAGTACACTATAGTACACTATAGTACACTATAGTACACTATAGTACACTATAGTACACTATAGTACACTATAGTACACTATAGTACACTATAGTACACTATAGTACACTATAGTACACTATAGTACACTATAGTACACTAGTACACTATAGTACACTAGGAAAACAATAGGAAAACACCCCCATATTTCCCCCATATTCCCCCATATTTGTGCAGTATTCCTGCTGTATTCCCCCCATATTTCCCCCATATTTGCCACAAAAGTGTAGGGTACCAAAATATGGGGGAATAGGGCCTCCCCATATTGGGGGGACAAGTATGCCGTAGGGGGGGGCAAAAAGCGGTGTTTAGTGAAATTTTTTGAGTTACGATACCACAGAGGCTCGAAACACAAAATCTCTGGCGAATATGGATTTTTTGGGGCTCAGGAGGGGGGTGTGCCTGGTCACAGGCCTCCAAATGCGCCCAGAAACATGAAAAATATGAAAAATTGACTGGTTTTTTGGGGTTTTCGCACTTTTCGCACTTTTGGGAAAACAGCGTTTTTTCACCTTTTTTTTGAAAAAAATATCAAAAAACGGACATCAGATAGTGTGCAAATGCCCAAAATCACCCCAAAAGTATCGAATCTTTTCAAATACATCTGTTTTTCACACTTTAGACGCTCTGTTCGGGGCCAAAACCTCATTTTTAGGTCAAAAAATCGTCCCGTTTTCGTCCCGTTTACCGCGCTCACACCATTCCTCAAACCCGTTGGGCCACTTTCTGGCCACTGCTGGGGGGTCTGACCACCCAGAGCACCCCCATTTACCAACCTCCTACCACATTTTCACCGAATTTCAGACCCAAAACTCTCTCTGTACCCCCAGAAATGACCCAAAAAAACACAGAAAAAATGACTTTGGCAACAGCAACGGCTATGATAAGCACCCTTTTTGGGAAAAGTGGGGAAGAGGGAGAGTCCCTGGTGCGAGGTGGGTGCTGAGGAAGTGGCGTGCTTGCATCACAAAGCCCCTTGCAGATCCCTGACGGGGAATATGTTCGGGAGGGGCCTTGTGCAGATGGAGTGCAAGAGGAGACAGGTGGGGACAAACATAGTGAGAGTGGCTGCAATGCAGGCACCACACCTTGCTCGTCTTGTCCCTTGTCCCCACCTGTATCCTCTTGCACCCCACCTGCACAAGGCCCCTCCCGAACATAATCTCCGTCAGGGATCTGCAAGGGGCTTTGTGATGCAAGCACGCCACTTCCTCAGCACCCACCTCGCACCAGGGACTCTCCCTCTTCCCCACCTTTCCCAAAAAGGGTGCTTATCATAGCCGTTGCTGTTGCCAAAGTCATTTTTTCTGTGTTTTTTTGGGTCATTTCTGGGGGTACAGAGAGAGTTTTGGGTCTGAAATTCGGTGAAAATGTGGTAGGAGGTTGGTAAATGGGGGTGCTCTGGGTGGTCAGACCCCCCAGCAGTGGCCAGAAAGTGGCCCAACGGGTTTGAGGAATGGTGTGAGCGCGGTAAACGGGACGAAAACGGGACGATTTTTTGACCTAAAAATGAGGTTTTGGCCCCGAACAGAGCGTCTAAAGTGTGAAAAACAGATGTATTTGAAAAGATTCGATACTTTTGGGGTGATTTTGGGCATTTGCACACTATCTGATGTCCGTTTTTTGATATTTTTTTCAAAAAAAAGGTGAAAAAACGCTGTTTTCCCAAAAGTGCGAAAAGTGCGAAAACCCCAAAAAACCAGTCAATTTTTCATATTTTTCATGTTTCTGGGCGCATTTGGAGGCCTGTGACCAGGCACACCCCCCTCCTGAGCCCCAAAAAATCCATATTCGCCAGAGATTTTGTGTTTCGAGCCTCTGTGGTATCGTAACTCAAAAAATTTCACTAAACACCGCTTTTTGCCCCCCCCCTACCCCCCCCCCCCTAGGCATACATGGTAAGCGAATAAAAAATTCGCTTTATTCGCTTTTGGTTCGCTTTTTTATTCGCTTTATTCGCCGGCGAATAAAGCGAATGAAGCGAACAAAAAGCGAACGAAAAAGCGAACAAAAAGCGAATAAAAAGCAACGTATTTTTTGTCAAGTCTAGTGTGTCGAGTCTAGTCCCCTGAGATCCCCCAATACCCGCAACGACGCCAAAATAAGGCTACTGTACTGTACTGTACTGTACTGTACTGTACTGTACTGTACTGTACTGTACTGTACTGTACTGTACTGTACTGTACTGTACTGTACTGTACTGTACTGTACTGTACTGTACTGTACTGTACTGTACTGTACTGTACTGTACTGTACTGTACTGTACTGTACTGTACTGTACTGTACTGTACTGTACTGTACTGTACTGTACTGTACTGTACTGTACTGTACTGTACTGTACTGTACTGTACTGTACTGTACTGTACTGTACTGTACTGTACTGTACTGTACTGTACTGTACTGTACTGTACTGTACTGTACTGTACTGTACTGTACTGTACTGTACTGTACTGTACTGTACTGTACTGTACTGTACTGTACTGTACTGTACTGTACTGTACTGTACTGTACTGTACTGTACTGTACTGTACTGTACTGTACTGTACTGTACTGTACTGTACTGTACTGTACTGTACTGTACTGTACTGTACTGTACTGTACTGTACTGTACTGTACTGTACTGTACTGTACTGTACTGTACTGTACTGTACTGTACTGTACTGTACTGTACTGTACTGTACTGTACTGTACTGTACTGTACTGTACTCCCAATCCCCTGTGTATACTGTGTATACTGTGTATACTGTGTATACTGTGTATACTGTGTATACTGTGTATACTGTGTATACTGTGTATACTGTGTATACTGTGTATACTGTGTATACTGTGTATACTGTGTATACTGTGTATACTGTGTATACTGTGTATACTGTGTATACTGTGTATACTGTGTATACTGTGTATACTGTGTATACTGTGTATACTGTGTATACTGTGTATACTGTGTATACTGTGTATACTGTGTATACTGTGTATACTCAGTACTCAGCTCCCACTAGCTCTCAGTAAGCTCTCACAGCCTGTTACGTGTCCCATGGAGACGATCATAGATCACCGAAAGGCGAATAAAAGGCGAATAAAGCGAATAAAAAAGCGAACCAAAAGCGAATAAAGCGAATAAAAAAGCGAACCAAAAGCGAATAAAGCGAATTTTTTATTCGCTTTTTTGGAAAAGCGAATAAAGCGAATTTTTTGTTCGCTTACCATGTATGCCTAGGGGGGGTCAAATGCACTTAAAAAAACGATACAAACGTCATTTTTTCGAGTTTTTGATAAAAACGCATTATTTTGGATGATTGAGTAGAAATTTTGACCAAGAACCTCTCAAAAACATCGTGGGGGGTGGTTTTCACGCCAGAGGGGGATCACATGCACCCCAAATGGTGAAATTCCAAAAAAAAAAAAAAATTTACCCATTATTGGTACCAGCCCCACCAATTCCTTAAGGAGTTAAATTCCGATTTTTTTCATTTCTTTTGCGATTTTTTTGCTCAAAAATTGACGATACCCTGTTTTCGGGGCAAAACTCTCTAATTTTGGGCAGTTCCGTGTGAAAATATGCAAAAATAGTCAAAAATTGGAAAATCGTTAAGGAAATCGTTAAGGAAATCCTTAACGACTTAACGTGGGGTACCAATCATGGGCAATTTTTCAATTTTCACGTTTTAGCACCTCCTGGGCCCGAAAAATGGGTCAAAACCGACCGACAAACAGTTTTCCACACGATATGTGTCACATTTTCGGGTCAGATTCACTTAGAAATGCGTTTTTATCAAAAACTGAAAAAAGTGGGTTTGTATCACCCATTTGACCCCCCCTAACCCCCCCCCCCCCCCCCCCCCTAGGCATACCTAGAAAGCGAATATGATATTCGGCCTATATTCGGATCCAAAATTCTTGGGCCATATTCGGCCTATATTCGGATCCGAATATCGTATTCGGATCCGAATATAGGCCGAATATGCATATTCGGCCTATATTCGGATCCGAATATAGGCCGAATATCATATTCGCCCTATATTCGGATCCGAATACACAGAATCTAGACTGCAGAAAGGGTGTGAGTGAGTTTGGATGGGGGTGGGTGGGGACATGAGGTAGCGAAACGCGTGTATTGGGGGGTGGGTGTGGGGGTCTTTTGATGATCGGTGTCTTTGCAAAAACAAGAGAAGTTGAAAGCACAAAAAGCACTGTTGATGGAAAAGAGGCAATACAGAAAGTATCAAGGCTGTCCTTACAGACGCATGCCAAAGCGTCCGCCACGTGGGTGTGGACTTAAGATTGAAGTAGTAGTAGGAGTAGTGCAAACAAAGAGGGGTTTTTTTTTGTTTTTTTTTTTTGTTTGCTCATGAAAAAGCAGCTCGAGATGATACCAGCATTTAGAACACTGGTATCATCTCGAGCTCCTCGGCGAGAGGCTCACAGTCGGAATCTGACGATTCCGACTGCTCCACCGCCTCGCCGAGGAGCCCCTTCTTGTCCTGAAGCAATCCAAGGAGCTTGCCGTTCTTCCGCAGCATCAGCTTCTCAATAAACTTTTCCTTAGATAAATTCGAGGAGCGTTTATTTTTCATTGCACTTAAGGAAGAAAATAATCCATCAACTGAGGTTACGCTGATCGGGGTTGAAAGCCATCCATGGACGTGTGGCGCTAAATTCGGGAAGCGTAACCCTCCACTGCCTCTTGGACTCCAGAACTCGAACAGGTCAGTAACATCCTGAAACAAAAGGGCTTCGGCGTTGAGGTACAGGATGAATTCGTTCCACACGGTCGGTTCGCGCAAAGCATAGAAAATAGCACCCCATTTCTGCATCTCTGCGTCCTGACACTGTGGCTCCCCTGTCGGCAGGTCATCATCATCATAGTCCCCGGAGAGGATGACATTGCAGTCAAAGAATATTAACTTCTCAAACCGGTCTCTCGACTTGTACTCGGCCCATGCTGCTGATAAACACTCGCGCATATTCGCAGAGTAGTCGCTGTTGGTGAGTACCCTCTGAATCTCTGGAAACCACCAGCTCGCTGCAATTTTGGTGCCGGGATTTTGCACCTTTCTGAGGAATGGAAGAAGAGGTTCGATATCGTTTGCAAATGCCGACACTTCGCGTACATGATCCTGCCACCTGTCCGTTTTGACAAGTTCAACGAGGGAGAGGAGAGACTGGTTCTTTTTCTTTCTCCCCATTTCACTATCGAGGAAAGATACCAGGGGTTGATGTCTGTCTCTAATGTGTATAGCAAGGTCGGCCATGGCTAACCACCGGGTGTCGCTGGTGAGTGATGGTGTCTTCGGCGATGCCGTATCAACATTCTCAACGTCAACATCGATCGTTTCGCTCAACACCTCCTTTGCTTTGGCCAGAAGCTCTTCAATATCATCTATTTTCGGCCCCGGAAGCAAACGTTGCATGCCCCTGACACTTTTTTTCTCCACAGCGACTTTCAAACGAATCCTGGTGTCTTGTGTGTCCGCCGCCGACTCACGCGCGTTGCTGACAGAAGATTCCTGGAAATTGAGCCAGCGCACTCGTCGGCTTTTACAAGAGAAAAGCTGACTAAACGCTGTACAAAAAACATATGACAGCTGGTAGTTAATTTTTACGTGTGCTTTCAGTGCCGAATTTGTCACGTGGCCAAAACACCAACTGGCTTCCTCGTCAGACAACCCTACCACATTTATCGATCCATAATCAGCAACCACGGGAGAATGCGCGATATTAAATTTTTTTCGAGCTGTGTTGATAGCATCCTTCACATCTCGACCACAGTGGACTTCTCCAGTATCTTTTACGTCCATATGAATGAGGAGGGCTTGGCCTGCAACGAACGCTACAATGCACAATGTCGAAAAACCCAGGTGTCTCTGTCCTGCAATAAAAATTTTGGGATAGTGGTCATTTGTTTATTAGCATACCCGATCCATCTATCCCGAGAGGGATTGGTTTCCCTTCAACCAACTTCAGTAGCACACCCTCGATCTCCTTCACGAACTTCGTGGAGCGGCCCAGGACCGTTTTCCCGGTTGGGAAGTCCTCTCCGAAGAGGGGACGCACTGGCAGCGACATAATGTCGGCTTGGCGTTCTGTGAGTCCGCAGACCAGCACAGCCAATGCCCATGTTGTGACAAACGCCGCCAACCCCATCACCGGCGTCAACACCTGCTGCCGCTTCTCCTTCGTGTCACCAACTGGAGCTGCAGCCTTCTTCTTCTTCTTCTTCTCCCTACGCTCATTATTTTTGTGGCGGTCGCTTTGGACGTGTACCTTGGCGGTACTACTTTCACCGTGTTCTATGGTCTCTTTGCGCTTCTCCGCCGGGGTCTTCTCTATCGCGCCGCCTTTCTTGGCTGGTGGCTTGCTTGCAGTCTTTGTAGAAGGCTTATTCGTTGCCTTCTTCGCTGATTTTTTCACTCTTTTCTTTGTTTGTGCCCTGGTGGAAGAGGAATCGCTCGCGTCCGTGTTGCTCGAGACAATGGTCGTCTCGTCGACCTTCCTCTTTCTGCTTTTTGGGCCCATTGATGATATTTTTTTTAGCGTTTAAACTGATAAATTCCTGTTGATAGTGTAGGGGTGCACCGAAAAGAATTCACCGAAGCACGTCATATATTGTGCAAACCTAAACGCGATAATTTTCGGCGAAAATTCATGGAAAGCCCGCGGGGCTTCGAAATACAAAAGTGACTTTCTTTCTTCTTTTTTTTTGGACTTTTTTTTCTCTTTTTTTCCCCTTCCCCCCCATTTTTGGATTTTCCGAGCCAATTGCGGAACGTGGTGGGGTCTATTTCAAAAATATGATACATTCCTGTTGGTGATACGTGTATTCGGGTCATATTCGGCCTATATTCGCCTATATTCGGATCCGAATATAGGGCGAATACGCATATTCGGATCCGAATATAGGCCGAATATCATATTCGCTTTCTAGGTATGCCTAGGGGGGGTCACAAGGGGAGGACAATGCACTTTTTCAGGGTTTTTGAATTCTACGCGCAGCGCGGTGTCCGACCCCACAAGTCACTACCCAAGATCCCCTAGAAAACGTCCTGGAGGCCCAAAAATACCAAAAATAGTGACCGGAAGTGACCAGAAAATCAAAATTCCGAAAAAAAAAGGGGTCTTGGGACAGGGTCTGTACCTTGCTTATTCCTATTTTTTAGCACATAAACGAGATATGGCCATGGCAACAGCCCATGACTCATATTTTAGGAAGTAAAGGATACATCTTGACTAATGTCATCTAAGTGCGTTTGAATACAGCCAAAAGAAGACAAGACGGTCACCTGGCATCTGTATTTTGTGGGTCGTAGTGACCAATGTATACACGCGCTTAGGTACCCACACCATTAATAGGCCAGGGAGTGATCAATTTAGGGAGGAAAATTAGTCAGGTGTAAATTATCGAGCAGATCTGCCGTCACTGCCTCACCCGGTCCCTCAGGGTACCTTCCCTTGCGGAAAAAAACACCTCGTATGACTTTCCAGATATTGCAATGCCCAATTCCCCCCTTGGTTTTGCAGTTCAGTCTACAATAGCCGTGTACTAGACACGTATATGGATATCCAGTCATAGACTCGACTACAGCACCACCCCGCATCTGCCTCGTCTTCTTTGTCTTCTTCAGACCCCACACCCAGATTACTGTGGGAGGAAAGAGACATCCCTTGTGAACACGGACAGGCACGCCACAAAATATAGCGGCAAGAGCGAGACGTCCTCAAAGCTCACAAGGGCAAGGAACGCCGTATTGGGAACTTAGGCACACTGCTCCAACATGGCAAGGCCAGACTGCTTGACGACAAGCCGTGCGCAATGACCCGCGAGGAGGACGCGTGGGAGGCCCAATGCCACACACATCACTTTCCTCCCCTTTTCATGTGTTTTCTTAAACTCAATCTCCCCAGGACTTGCAGAATCGCCTCTGAGGACACCTTCAGCAGGCCTATTCCACAGTGGATACGGCGCTTTGCCTTTACTGCCATTCCACTGCGCCTACACAAGGCTTTTAGACCGGACTTGGCGTAGAACCGCCTATACAGTGCCCCCGGCACTTTTCCCGCCCTCTCAATGCGTCCCAACGGTGTTTTTAATGGGTTTTGATTGTACCCCGATTTGAAAGGTGCCAAAGTACAAACCCTGTCCCAGGCCGTTTTTTTTTTTTTGAAAAATCCGAATTAGACCCCCACAAGTGCTCAGAAGTGTCCAAAACCAGGCGGAATTGAATTGTAGGTCACCTGGGGACCATATTTTCTGGTTTTTCAGGGTGATGTCCATTTTTTTCTCAAAAAAAAATTTTTTTGGTCGGTGTCCTCACTTTTAACATGGGATGTGACCCCCCCTACCCCCCCCCCCCCCCCCTTAGGTGGGGGCAAAACCCCTATTTTTTTGAGGCATTTCGATTTTTTTGGATTTACGTGCAAAGTACCCGCAAACCACCGAAAATTTCGGGTCAGAGATGGTTTTGGGGTGTGGTTTGGGGGTGTTCTATAGGTGAGACACCCCAGAGATACAAAAAAATGGAAAAAAATAGCAAAAATAGACCATTTTGGCCGTTTGGGCCATTTTGGTCAAAATGGCCATTTTTGACCAATATTTCAAAAAAAAAAGCAAAAATTTGTCATCATTAGGCCTGTCTGGGCACAAATATGCCCCAAAAATGTCCCGCGAGTCCATTCCGACCTGTTTTGAACACATTTATCGCCTTTTTTGGTGTTTTTTTGGTGTTTTGAGGTCAAAAAAGATCCCCTGACTATCCCCTGGCAGCCCTGGGCCGCGACTTGCGCCCTGCTTTTGGACCCCCTCTGGGCCAAAAAATGGGTGAAAACCCTCGAAAAAGCACTCCGGGGACCCAGATAGTTCCATATATCCACCAGAAACCCACCCAAACACCTCAAAAACATGCCAGAAAAATATTTTCAAAAACACACTTTTTTCAAAAAGTTCATCTGGGCAGGTTCCATAATGACTTATTTGAAAAAGTGTGTTTTTGAAAATGTTTTTCTGACATGTTTTTGAGGTGTTTTTGAGGGTGTGCGGTGGAAATTTGGAACTATCTGGGCTCCCAGAGTGCTTTTTCGGAGGTTTTCGCCCATTTTTTGGCCCAGAGTGGGTCTAAAAGCAGGGCGCAAGTCGCGGCCCAGGGCTGCCAGGGGATAGTCAGGGGATCTTTTTTGACCTCAAAACACCAAAAAAACACCAAAACAAGTGCCTAAAGTGTCCAAAACAGGTCGGAATGGACTCACAGGACATTTTTGGGCTCTTGCACTTTGCGCATGTTGTCCTTTTGGTGGTCAGTCCACCGGGCCACCTGCCCCGTTGACTACCATTATGTAAGCTTGCACACCTTAATACCTTCAGTCTGTTAGGTGTACATTAGGCAAACAAGGGTCATTAAGCTATGGATTCGTCCCTGTTGGTTAGAAGCTTACCGGAAACCCCTGTATCATTACCCTGCACCTCCCCATTCTTGCCTTTTTCTTTGCCCCCCCCCCTTTTTTTTTTTTGCTTTTTCTTGCTTTTTCACCTGATTTTTACCCCGCGTATAGGCCCGTATAGGCCAAACCCCACCCATTTTCCCCAGCCTTTACGCGCCTATACGCGGGGTAAAAATCAGGTGGGTTTTCTTGCCTTTTCTTGCCTTGCTAAAAGGCAAGATCGAAAGCAAGAACAGGCAATATTTGATATTGCTTGCATTCTATGTTTAATGGAAATTTTGGTCCCAAACTCACTAGTCCTGTTCTTCAAATTTATGCTCTAAAGTTGTCAGGCCAAAATCCAAAATCCAAAATCCATAGGGTCCCCCTAGGCATACTAATGGTGGCAGTATTGTGATGGGAGCCCATTGGAATACGCAAAATACATCAAAATACATCACGTGTATTGTGATATATTTTGATGTATTTTGCGTATTCCAATGGGCTCCCATCACAATACTGCCACCATTAAGACATACCCCGAAGGCGAATTCGTATTCGCCCTATTTTCGGATTCCAAAATTCCTGGAATTTTGGGATCCGAATATAGGGCGAATACGAATTTGCCTTCGGGGTATGCCTAGGCATAGGTGCCGGTCGAGTCGTTTTTGGGCGAGTTGTTCCGAACTTTACGATTTCACCTAACAACTCGCCCAAAACTCGCACAACTCGCCCTATATCGCCACAACTCGGCCACAACTCGCCCATTTTTACAGGCAAAAACATACAGGGATGGGAGGGGACGTTGTAAGGTTACACACATGTAACGTTGGTACAACACATGATCTCAAGAAAAACAACCAGGGCTAAGGCCAAACGCCACTCATTACATGCACCTTGTCATATGACTAGTCATATGTGGTAACTAGGTCGTGGTGGTCCATGGGCCACCGTGCACACTCACGGTTTTTGGTAATTGCTGGGGGGAATGGGATACTCCGTACATGGATGCCCACACAGAACACACGGTTCCCCAGACATCTGTCAGGCAATCACTGATTCACTTCACACAGGTCGGGCAGGCGCTGCCTGCTCATCCTCTTTTCCTGTCTGCTATCGATTCCAGGTTCACAACGTTCACACGTTCAGTCAAAATGCTTTGGGCGACGACTTCCTTTGGGATACACAAAACCACACAAAGCGCACATTCACAGACCAGCTGTGAAGCGGCAAAGAGTCGTTCAAGCTGGGATGCACAAGATAAAACGTGATGTGGTGTACCTGTGTACCTGTGTACCTGTGTACCTGTGTACCTGTGTACCTGTGTACCTGTGTACCTGTGTACCTGTGTACCTGTGTACCTGTGTACCTGTGTACCTGTGTACCTGTGTACCTGTGTACCTGTGTACCTGTGTACCTGTGTACCTGTGTACCTGTGTACCTGTGTACCTGTGTACCTGTGTACCTGTGTACCTGTGTACCTGTGTACCTGTGTACCTGTGTACCTGTGTACCTGTGTACCTGTGTACCTGTGTACCTGTGTACCTGTGTACCTGTGTACCTGTGTACCTGTGTACCTGTGTACCTGTGTACCTGTGTACCTGTGTACCTGTGTTTTTGTAGCCATAAAAAACCCCCAAAAAAAACAACTCGCCCAAAAAAAAAAAAAAAATGGGCGAGTTGTTGGGCGAATTTGGGCGAGTTGCCGAGTTGTTTTAACTCGCCCGGCAAATTCCGCTCGCTTCGTTCGCGGAGGTACACCTTAAAAATTTCTTTGCTTTTGGTCATTCTTGCCTTGTAAAATTATAATACTGATGGTATGCTTCCCAGCACACATAAGTGCATAGAAAAACCCGTAAAACAGCATGTAATCTGTGGTGGTCACTTCAGACCATCTCGTGTATGGGCACACACAGGTATAATAAGTCCCAAATAAACCCACATTTTGGATGGGAGGAGAAAGTGTCACTTTCTCCATTCAAACGCTTCCTATTTCGACCTCCCGGCACCGAAATTGACTAGAAAATGGTTGTAAATATGATTTTTCAACCCGGTATGTATGCTCATCCCCCGAGGTATTGGTGCCTTCTGTGTGGACGTTTTGGAGGCAACTTTGGGCCTTGTGGTGCCGAAAAAGGCCTAAAAAAAATGAGGTATAAACTGCCCCTTCGTCTGTCTCACACACTCAAATACACATTCGGGAGTAGATCTAGACGCCAAAAAGTTTTCGAAAACCACATATTTCCACTGCCGTACCCCACCCGGAGGGGAAGTGGGGTGGCTTTCGACACCTTAGAAGAAAACACTGCGCTCCCGATCCATTTTTGAAAGCGTTACATTCCTAAAGAAAGCGTGATATATTTTTCGAAGCCGTTTTTACGGGAAAAAGTGATTTTCTTTGTACTCATGTTGGTAGCTACGTGCCTGAAGGCATCGTGTGTAATACAGAAAGTATCAGTCAAGGCTGTCCTTACAGACGCATGCCGAAGCGGCCGCCACGTGGGTGTGGACTTAAGATTGAAGTTTCATCATTGTGCTATCCCAGGGAGGGTGCCCGGCTACCGGCGAGGTCTCTTCCAATCCGTACCCCAGTTTCCTAAGGGGGTCTCATGGCTTCACTGGCTAGGGCTCCGGCAGGTTCCTCCACACATGTTGTGTGCCTGCCTTCACCCTGGGTAGCATTCCCCAGCACCTTTTACCCTCAGGTAGACCTTCATGGAGTTTCAGGGGGGGTACAACAAAAGGCTCCCGATGCAATTTAACGTCCATCCCAGGACGAGAGAGTGCGTAACGGGAATTTTCGAAAATAAAAGCTCGGTTTTGGTTGGTTGGTGTTTCATTGGGGATGATCAACGAAATTTAGGCCACCTTTGGTGTGGCTGAAAGGGGGGAAGGAAAAAGTGCGGAAAAGTGCGAATCAGCCCCCAAAAAAATTTTCCCCGCCTTGTAAAAGTTGAACACTGTGTACTGTGTACTGTGTACTGTGTACTGTGTACTGTGTGTACACACTGTACACAAATTTTCACAAATTTTCACAAAATATGAACCCATACTCGTAAACAAGGGTCATTTTCAGGTCTTTCGGACACCCAGTACACAGTACACAGTACACAGTACACAGTACACAGTACACAGTACACAGTACACAGTACACAGTACACAGTACACAGTACACAGTACACAGTACACAGTACACAGTACACAGTACACAGTACACAGTACACAGTACACAGTACACAGTACACAGTACACAGTACACAGTACACAGTACACAGTACACAGTACACAGTACACAGTACACAGTACACAGTACACAGTACACAGTACACAGTACACAGTACACAGTACACAGTACACAGTACACAGTACCCATTGCCGTGACTTCACCGGCCAACACCGGAAAACACCGGCAAACATGGTCAAAATCAGGTGGAATATACATAAGTACATCATGGGGGGTAGGGAACAAGTGGCGCCGCAGGCGCACGCAGGCTATTTCCTAACTCTGGGGCGTTTTTGCCGAAATTTCGAAAAGAAGGGCAAAAAAAAGTGCGGCATTTTCCTGTAGTTTTTTTCCGCCCAAGAGGGAGTTTTGTTGCATTTCCGAGCCAATCCCAGCTTGTGGTGGGGTATATACGGAAAAATGGACAAAATTTTAGTGACATAAATTTTCACAAAATATGAACCCATACTCGTAAACAAGGGTCATTTTCAGGAAAATTCGGAAAATTCCGACATTTGGAAGCAATTTTTTCCGAACGACAAAATGGGTTTTAAGCCCCAAAACATACCGCGATTGGAATTTCCGGAATCCGTCCGCGCTGTGGTGGGGTCACTTTGCCGAAATGGCCAAATTCTTGGTTTTGGTCAAAATCCACGTATGGTAAGGAGGGCCCAGGTAAATCCCACAACCAGATTTTTTCTCCCTGATCCTGACGTCTTGAAACATAAAAATGCGCGAAAACACCGGCATTTACATTTCCGGAATCCGTCCGTTCTGTGGTGGGGTCAATTTGCCGAAATGGACAAGTTCTTGGTTTTGGCCAAAACCCGTCAGTGTAAGGTAAAGGGGGCAAGTGTTTGCCTGGAGAAACTAGAAGGGAACAGGCAGCGCCGCGGGCGCACGGTACCCAACTTTTTTTTTATCCTTGTACATTTTCTCCACTTTCTTTTGATTGCACGAGCCGATTGCTCTCCACGGTGGGGTCACATGTGTGTCCAAAAACACTCTAATGTACTATTATTCTGAAATATGAGATTCAATGGTTTCTTAAGGAAATCTCAGCGTGGTGGTCTAAGTACAATTCCTGTAGGGAGTGTCAAAATGCGAAGGTATGTACGAATGTGTGTTCCTGTAGTGTAGTTTTTGGAGTGGAGGAGGGAGAGGGGAGAGGGGAGGACTGAAAAATTTGGTGGTGAGGTTTCGTTTTTTACATGTATGATCTGTCTCGCTTGTTTTATATTAAGATTCCGCATCATTTTTTTTACTCATCCTGCGTGGGGGAGGTGTTGGTCAAGTTTCCTGAGAGGATCCCTGCAGAGGTGAGCTGACTCTGGGTCGAAACCGCGGTATATGCGTTCAGCATTTGCGGCCCCGTCCACCCCATGTGACGGACGATGTGGCTCGAGGTGTCCCCACCGTCCGCCAAAGCTTGGGCCGCGCTTCTGCGCCAAGCGTGACCCGTGTATTTGTCTGGGTTGGGCAGTCCTAACCACGTGGCCATGTACTTGGGGGCTTGGTAGACTTGGTTGATCCCCAGAACCTTGGAGGTGATCACAAACTTGTGGAGGTCCCCGGTCAGCAAGAACTGCGACTCACGCGGGTGCGCGGCGGTGCGGTTGATGTACGTGATGACGTTTGAACCCCATGTTCTCGGGATGAGGAACTGGGCGCTGCGCTTGGAGGGGTCGCGTTGCTTAGCGTGCTCGTAGTTGACGCAGATGGCTCCATCGGGGAGGACGGTGACGCTGTTCATCTTCAAGTCCTTAGCCTCCTTGCTGCGCATCCCCCCGAAGAACATGAGGGTCGCGCAAGTGACCCTGACCAACATGTAGCCAGAAGTGCACTCCGCCGTGCAGAACGAACGCATTTGGTCCACAGTGAATGGAAGTGCCTTACGCGGTGCGTCTCCCTCGGATTTGAGCTTGTTCAGGTAGCGCTTCAAGTTTGGAGCTGTTTCTTGCAGCCTCTCGCCATACAGAATCTGGAAGTGCGTGTTCACTTTACTAAATAACACCCAGAGCGAGGCAGCACAGAGTCCACGGTCATACTCAGACTTGAAGTACTTGATCAACCTGATCTCGCTCGGCTTGCGCGTCCCGAGCGCCTCCTGCAGGTCCTCCCAAGCCTTCTCGTACGAGTCCGCAGATTTGCTGGGCAGCAGGTCGCCTCTTTTGGCAACTTCGGCATTGTGTTTTGAAGTGTGTCTTTACGGAAAATATGATACTGTATGGGTAAGTGGAGTTACATGATATTATTTCACTATGAATTTATGAATATTATGTCACGGAACCGTCGACATTCCTCACACTTCCGTGAAGTTACACTCGCGTGAAAGGAAAAAGTGATTTTGTTAGAATTACTTCACGCTCCCTGTTTGAATAGCCTGAATATTATTTTCACGCCAGTGAAGTTATTATATTCTTATTTTCACTCTCCCTACAGGAATTGTACGTGACCACCTCAAAAAGACGAATAAATGGAAAAAAACCCCGGGTGCCCGCCCACCCCTGGTCCAGCCTGTATGGTACGGGATTTCATGGTGCGGTCAGCAACCCAGTTCCCCAGAGAACTCCCGTGGTTCAACCACGTTTCTACCATTAACTCTTTTGACCCCTCCGGGCGCCCCCATTTCAAAAAGACACTGACCCATATCCATACGAAAATTTTTTCACCTGCAACAATAAAATTTTCTTATAGAAAATCCCAAATTGCAAACCGTATTTAGAGGACAGCATGTCCAAGTGTTGAAAAAAAATAAATTACACAACAAAGCGGGGGTTGGTTATTGAAAACACAATTTGTGATTGTGGCAGGGGGGGTGTTTTGTCGGGACATCATCCCTGACAACTAATGGAAACCCGTGTAGCTGAATGCTGCTGCGATAACGAATAGCCTCAAGGTGCCTACACCACGAGAGGCCTTAGGATCATCTTATAAACTTTTCTTTTCTTTTTTTTTTTCGCACTTCACTTTTACCTCAACACCTCACCTAAGGTTAACCACACAACACCCACCACCCCCACAAACACAATGTACGGTATGGGCGCAGGCATGGGAGGAATGGGTGGTGGCATGGGCGGAGGAATGGGTGGCATGGGCGGCATGGGTGGCATGATGCCTCCTCACATGGGTGGTATGCCCCCGATGGGCAAGGGCAAGGGAGGAGGCAAGATGATGGGTGGAGGAAAGGGAATGGGCGGAGGAGGCAAGGGAGGAAAGGGAGGCAAGGGAGGCAACCGCCCACGTGTCTGCCACTTCTACGGTGTCCCCGGCAAGGTCTGCAAGAGCGGAGCCAACTGCAGCTTCGAGCACATTGAGGGTGGCCCGCCGGTCAAGAAGGTCCAGGTCCCCTGCCGCAACGGAGCAACCTGCCAGTTCGGAGACAGATGCCGTTTCCTCCACTAAGCATACCCTCAAAAAACAATATTGCAAGAAAAAAAAAGGCAAAATAGAAGAAAAACTCACCTGGCACCACCAGGTCGATTGTATGCCCCCATCCCCTGGGTGAAACAAAAGAATGGCGTAAAAAAAATAGGGGAAAATGGATGATTTTTTAAAAAGGGGAAAGGGAATATGGGAGAACAAAAAAAAAGGGGTGAGGGGAAATAAGGTTGGTCCATGTCCCCCCCAGATGGACTGCAGTCTGTGTGTTTTATTCTTTATCTTTTTGGAATGTTTTTTTTTTCCTTTTTTGTTCCTCTCGGATGGGATGCTTGGGAGGTTGCGTTTCAAAAAGAATTTTTTTTTAATTTTTTTAATTTTGCAAAACTTTCTTTCACCTAAGGAGAGGGGTGATGTTGGTAGGGTGTGATGTGTTC
This sequence comes from Rhynchopus sp. YZ270_cl-10, assembly GCA_964035575.1. NCBI lineage: Eukaryota > Euglenozoa > Diplonemea > Diplonemida > Diplonemidae > Rhynchopus > Rhynchopus sp. YZ270_cl-10. The sequence goes on along the minus strand of OZ037846.1, from coordinate 676,549 downwards.
CTGGTTGTGTTCCAGCGTTTATATGCTGTGTTTACGTATTGCTTTTATTGTCGTGATATTTTTCTCCTTATTTATTTTCTCCCTTTTTTTTTTTGTTTGCTGCAGTTTTTGAGTTTCTGAGTTTCTGAAGAAGAAAAAAAAGCATGTTCTAAATCCAGATTCTGCTTGTTTAGTTTTATGGAAACAGCCCAAAATTTTTTGTTTGACGTTGTGCCGTCCATTCGCGTCGGTTGTGACTAAATAACAAGTGTTCGAAAAAAAAAAATTTAGTGGGGGGGGTGATGGAATTCTCAAAAAAACAAAAAATACTAAAAAAAAAAATTTAGCACAAAATAAAAAAACAAGAAAAAACCTGGCAGAAACAACAAAAAAAAAAATGCCCTTTTTTTTTTGCAGATTTTTTTCTCAGCAACGTTGAATCTATAATAAAATAGTCTCTCGGAAATACGGACAACTAAAAAAAAATAAGAAAAAAACAAAAAAAGAAGAAAAACCACGGGGGCAACAATATTGGAGTGTACCATTGGTAAGCAATGGTATTTCAATGATGATATAGGTGAGTGACGACACCTCCCCTTTTGCCAGTTGTGTGCACGTTTAGGAAAGTCAACTTCCTATTAAGCCCTGCCTACTCCATTTTCTTGGAGCTTCCAGGACCGTACATGCTCCGTTCTCGAAGGGAATGATCGAAATTTTTTTTTCAAAAAAAAAAAAAAAAATACCGTTGTGTATTTTGGAATTGACACGGAGGCTGCTCAGCTACTGCCGCAAAAAAAAAAGAAGCAAAAAAGACAAAATAAAAACCGATATGACCAGCGCGTAGGTAACTCTCCAAGGGCGGGTGCTTATACGTTTTGTCTAGAACAAAAAGCGGGAGAAGAAAAAGACTACAAACCACAGCGACTAAAAAAGCATTTTTTTTTTTTTTTTTTTTTTTTTTTTTTTCCATTTTTATTTTTTTTTGTTTCGAACCTATTATACAGATCTCATATTGTGAGCTTCTGTTTATAGACTTTTTCTTTTTGTTGAAATATGTATAGTAATACAGAGGTATTTTCATTTTTCATTCATCTTTTTTAAAAGGAACACTCACACTAACCCCTCTTGGAGAAGACCGTTTTCAAATGTTAGGAAAGATTCGTGCCCCCTCAAAAAAAAAAAAAATACAGGAAAAAAAAAAAAAATGTGGATTCAAACAATTTATCAAAAACGGAATATGCAAATAGAGAGACTCAGGTGGGGAGGGCGGGTATGAGAGGAAGCAGGCGTAGAGGCATATAAGATACCATCCTCGAAAAGGGATTGTAGGACCATGCAATGGTTGGGGAAGGGTCCAATACTTTACAAAAAAAATACCATCTCTATTTTTGTTTTTATTTTATTTGACATAAAGCTTGCTATCCCGTAGTAAGTCTAAAAATCAAATTTTTTTGACAACCATTGTCTGTTTATTCTTTTGTTCCTTTTTGTTTTTGTCCACACAAAAAAAAACACAAAAAAAAAACATAAAAAAAAAGCGAAAAACAATTCAACGTTGAAAAACAAAGAGACTAAAAATTCTGCCTCCCCCTCTTTTTTTTTACTCGTCGGAGGTGCCTGCATTAATAACTTCACTTTTTAAACTATACCTTTCCACTCACGGGACTATCATTTTTTTTCGTTCCTAGTCGCATACGCGAGTTTTTCTGGAAGCGCAGGAAAAAAGACTGAGGAGTGTTGGTGGCTCTGTGACTCCACAGAGTGCCTCACAAAACTTCAAATTTATGCCGCTTTGCCTTTATTTATTGTCACGCTTTATCATTGTTGGGTTGAGAAATAAAATCCTACCCTGTTCTCCCTCACCCCCCTTCATCCCTTCACCCCTTCACCTCACCCAGCCATCACACACAACACCAAACACGATGTACGGAATGCCTGGAATGCCCCCGATGGGAATGATGCAGCAGCACCCTGGCAAGCCCCCGATGATGGGAATGCCCGGACCGGGTATGCCCCCGATGGGTAAGGGCAAGGGAGGCGGCAAGGGAGGCAAGGGAGGAAAGGGAGGCAAGGGAGGCAACCGCCCACGTGTCTGCCACTTCTACGGTGTCCCCGGCAAGGTCTGCAAGAGCGGAGCCAACTGCAGCTTCGAGCACATTGAGGGTGGCCCGCCGGTCAAGAAGGTCCAGGTCCCCTGCCGCAACGGAGCAACCTGCCAGTTCGGAGACAGATGCCGTTTCCTCCACTAAGCATGCATCCTGATTGAATCACCAAAAATGAAAAAGCCCCTCGAGAGGAAAGCACAATAAATGGGAGGCAAAACGATAGTTTTCTCAACTGAAAATGCATCATCTGTTCACTGGAAAAAAAAAAAGAAAAGAAGAAAAAAAAACAACGCTGAGTGGAAGATGCATGCGTATGAGAGGAGGGTGACGAAGGGGGTCTGGAAGGGATTTCTAAAAAAAAAAGAAAAAAAAAAAAATGGTGGCATCAGGTGTGTTCTGGGTTTTTTGTTTATCAGAGAACAAAATGTGGTGTGGTATTTTTGTTGTATTTCTTTTTTGTACTGTCTGCTGGTGAAAAATGCATCAGAACACAAAAGAAAAAATTCAGCCATCGTTTAAAGGCGGGGGTAAGGGAAGGTGTGTTTATTTTTTTTTTTGTCACAGAAGTGGGATCACACACAAAAAAAACAGCTTTTTTAGTTAGGCAGGTAGAAGGGGTTATAGCTTAATTCATTGTTGCATTTTTTTTTTATTTTTGCCTTTTGTCTTTTTCAACTTCTCATTTCCCCATCCACTCTTTTATTTGAGGTGACCAAGCACCAAGAGGCTTATCCTCACCTTTCCCTCCGTTTCTCTTCCCCTTTTGTCTCTCCCCCCACTGAATCTAGGATTAATATTTTATTTTTTAAATCCTTGAGCCAGTGGGGAAGGGAGGGGTTTTAAGCTTGAGTACAAAAAGCGCAAAAAAGCGGAGTAAAAAAAAATTACTTGGGGAGGTGCGATTCTAATGTACACAAATTAAAAAAAAATGTGTACTTTATTTTGCACCGTATACTTTAATTGCCCCCAGTAAAACAAAACAAGCAAATTGACCCCTCCGCAAAAAAAAATAAATAAAAAAATCTACGAAAAACAAAAGAAAGGTGAGAAACTCCCCCCCAAAAAAAACCTAAAAAAAATAAAAAAACAAAAGAACGACATTTGACCCTCCTCATGCAATTTGCATTACTCTACCCGACGCTTATGGACAAAACTCCATTTTTCGACTGAAAATATCTTGATCATTCCCCCCTCCCCCTCCCCCTCCCTCCCTCTCTCTCTCCCTCTCTTCCCCCCCTCCAACCCCCCTCCTCAAACGGTAGCTCAGGTACACCGCTAACACTGTTATCGAAGGGTTTAGTACCCCCCCTCAGTTTATATTGATAATCTTTGAATCTTTGGAAGAAAAAAATATAAAAACAATGAGTGGAACAGAACTATCTGGTCAGTCCTCATACGCGTTTGATGATGACTTTTGCGAGCCTTCTGGTGGAGGGTCGTCTGCATATGAACTAGGCGAGCCGTCTGTTGCAACACATCATGATTCGAGACCACCGGATGCATGCACACAAGACACAATACAGTCAGGGTTGGATGAAAAGACATTACAAAAGACAGATCCAGAGGAGGCCTCAGAAGACTATGAATTTGACGACGATTGCATACCATCTGTGGGTCCATGCACACATGAAAATGACACAGTACCATCAGAAGGATTGGGCGATGAACACGATGACCACGACGACCACGAACATACAGGACGCACCGAAGCTTCACACATCGATGGAGAGTCGTCATCATCTGCATACCAACTGGGGGATCCATCTGTTGCAACACATCATTCTAGGCCTGATGCAAACCCATATGAACACACTGAAGCATCACATCGTGACGGACAGTCTTCGGACATCTACGAATTTGGAACGTATGAGTCTTCAGTGAGGGGAGATGGGAATCGGGAGCATGGTGTGACGACCCAGTCAGGTGGAGTAACGCACCAAACCGAAGAAGGCGGTACCTACTCCATGTCGATTGCGAGCGACCACCAGCCCACCTCAGAAGCATCTACTTCAGAGGATGTGGCCATCGTTGACTACGACCCCACCGCCTGCGTGAACACTGCCGCGTGGACTGCCGTGCCGTACACCGCTCCTTGCACCGTAGAACTGCAAGCGACAATTCAAATTGCATTCGTATTTAAAGTAGAAAACAAAATATGGGACCAACACATTGAGCTCAAATTCATGACAAAAACTGGGAGAATGGAGGATTTTGGGCATGTCACTGTGGTTACAATGCCGGTAGATGTAGGGAACGTGGCATATATCGCACGCTTGGTTCGCACTGTCAACGACGAGGACAAAGAACAGCCTTACGAGGACTACGCTGTCGAGATTCTAGGCGAGACACGCAACGCGCACGAAGATATGGAACAGCTGCAGCTACAGTGTTTGGGTACTGGCGTGGCGGGGGACCTACCACAGGTGAAGTACAAGCTGGTCACAAGCCACGCGGGGATGGTCATCCGGATGCTAACTACAATGAAGGAGGCCGCCGGAGTAGACATGATTTGCAAGGCAGGCGAGGCACCGGAGAACGGCGGAAGGGTGCTCGGGGCTGGGACCTTTGGGGAGGTGCGTCTCTCGCAGTCGTACGATCGCTACTGCGCGAAGTACACCAAGGAAAGCCACACCCTCTCCCGCATGAAGGTCTTCTGTGCCGAGCTGCTCCCTATGCTAAAGCTGTGCTTCAACTCTACCAGCCGTTTTGTTGTCGAACTCAAGTTTGTTGACCCAATCAACTTCTCAACTTATGTTAAGCATGTTAACCACGGCAACCTCCGCCAATTCGTCATTTCCACAGAAAAGAACAACTGGACCTACGAGAACACAACCTTCCCTGAGATGTTCGAATCGTTCTCGTGCACCCTCGCCAAAGCGATTGAATACGTACACTCAAAAGGGTTCATCCACCGGGACATCAAACCCGAAAACGTCCTGGTCGATCTCCACGACAAACGCCTCATCTCCATTCTTGCAGACTTTGGTTTAGCCATCGCGATGAACTCACCGGAAGCAGTTCTACGGGAACGTGCCGGAACACGGTACTACATGGCACCAGAGCTGTGCCCTCGGGGGAAGGACCAAAAGGGGAAGGACAAAGTAAGCACAACCACCTACACCTCAATGCAGAGTGGTGACTGTGGTCGGGCCTCCCCGATGAGTGATATTTTCTCATTCGGTCGCACCATAGAGTGGGTTCGGCGCGGCTATCGTGGAGCGGTGCAGGATTGCTTCCTCAAACCATGTTTAGCGGAGCTTCCTGCTCGCCGTCCGACTGCTCTTGATTTGGTGAAAAGCTTGGAAGAGATTGAATCAAATGGGCAGACCCCTGCATTGATCCCACCACCAAAACCGCTTTCGACAGTTCAACGTCTGATCCGGACGATCGAGAAGGGGAGTAAAGATGGGTGCAGCGAGGCATACAACAATCTTGGAAACCGCATTCCGGCAGGGCAGCTGGAGGAGGTCGACGGCGTGCTGTTGGACAGCGAAATGTGTTTCAAGCGTGCGATTGCGGCGGATCCGAACAGTGCACATGCATTGTTCAACCTCTCGCGGTTGGTCCCCCAGGGGGGGCAGACGACCCTCAATGACGGCACCATCATGACACGCGAGTCTCTTCTAAAACAGGCCATTTCAATCGACGCACACCACGCCCGCGCACTTCGCAACCTGGCCCTCCTCCTTCCCCGAGGCGCCTCTACACAAATCATTCAATATAACGGACCCTCCCATGTATCAAAAGAGGCGTTGCTGATTAGGTCGCTTGAGTTGCTAGCTTCTGCGGAAGTTTATATTAATTTGGCATGCGCGATGACGGGGAGTTATGTTGTGTTGGATAAAAAGCGGAAAACGAAGCAAGATTTGTATAGGGCTGCGTTGACGCTGGATTCAAAGAATATCACTGCGTATCTCAACCTGGCCGCGCTGCTGTCAACAAAGGAGGTGGGCGTGACGCTCCCGAATGGGGTGCGGTGTTCAAAGGGGGCGCTCCTCAAGCGTGTCGTGGCGTTGGATCCGAACAACCTGGCTGCGTACAAAATGTTGCTGGAGAGTACGCCAGTGCTCGGACATATTGTTCTCGAAAATGGAAAGCAAATGACCTGGGCCGAACTGAAAAAAAAGGTCTGGTGGGATGGGGCCGTTATCGGGTCATTGAAGAATAGCTTTGTGTCCAGAAAGTAGGGGAAATCTTAAAAAAATAAGATAGAACGTAGCGGTATTCACGAGAGATAAGGGGGCGGAGGGGTGGTGTGTACACGTTGTCAATTTTTTTTTTTTTTTTCCAATTTTTCAAAAAAAATAATACAAAGGCTTCGGCCAACATTGAGAGTAAGTACAGACTCTAGGTTCCCCAAGCGGGTCCTTAGGCGATTGTCGACACAACAAAAAATGTAATCTGGCATTGAGCTGAGAACGTATCCTAGCCTAGGAACCTACACACTCTGCTTTTTTTTTTTGAATATACGAGAATCGTCATATAAAAATAAAACTCTGTTTTTAGATAGTGCTTGCCGAATTACTCCCCAGATTCATTCACTCAGGGACACTAATTCGAGCGATCAACGAAAAAACTTTCTCTCTTTTTTCCTTGTTTTCGTTTCTTTTGACTGAATATCTATCTAAAAAAGGAAGAGTTTTATTTTTTTAGCACAACTGGTGTGGCCCGTTTTGCGGTTTTGGATGTCCCAAGAATGGCCCTAAAGTGGTTTAAATCGATGGGCGGGCCACACCAACAACACGCATTTATTTTGATGACAGAAAGAGAAAGAAAAACAAAAAAAACAAAACCACACAAATAGGATCCAGCATACAGGCTTGATAGCTACTGTGTATTCATAGCCTTGGTTCAAATTAAAGTATGCAAAAAAATTGCATACATTGGGACATCTTTTGTCAAAAAAAGAAACGCGTGAACAGTAAAAATAGTAAAAATAAAAAATACTTTCACGACCCCCAAGTGTAATTTGCCAAGGATGTGAAAAGCAGTTTCACGCACTACAATAACCCCCTTTTTTTTTTCCTTCTTTTTTTTTTCGCATTTTCCCTCCCCGCATTTTCTGATTTCTATTCTGGAATTTCATCTTTTCAATTTTATTTATGTATTTTTTTTTTGATGCTGTACGACAACGAATGTGATCAAGGTGCATAAGCACAAAGAGGCTTAGGTTCATCTGATAAACTTCTTGTTTTAAGTACACACTGTCAACGAAGGGTTTTGTACTTCAAATCAAAAACATTTTTTTATAATATTATATACACAGAAATCAGAGACACTTCAACGTAGCGGAATGCAACGTAGATTTATCCCCGTTGCTTCACGCGATTTTATTTTTTGAAACGATTTTACAGTGATTCAAAGAAGTATAAATGGGGCGATCAGGGGGTACTTTTCTGGAACAAAATTCGCAAAACCCGAAATGCGTACAAAAAATATTTCGAATTTTTTCCCGATTTTTCCTGGTTTTGGTGCTTTCGGAAGTCGGTCAACGACCTGTCGGCGACCTGTCAATATCAGGGGGGGGTGTGTATAAAGTCCCTGTGTCAGTGACCTGTCAGCGACCTGTCAATATCGACCCCTCCCGGAGCACCATGTTTGTGAATTTTTTTGCAGATGAATAATAGTACACCTGATCACCCCACATAAATGGAGTTTAAAAAAAAAGGGTTACGTGGATTGCCCATTCGCGGGGGTACACGTTGTCAAAGTTTTCAAAAAAAAAAAAAAAACAGAGGAGGGGTTCCCAAACTATGGCAGGTGAGGGATTCTTCCTACCATAACAATAGTAGGCGTATTCGTACAAATTATTGTAAAAAAAGGTCGAACTTCCAGAAAAATCTTGAAAAGGTCGACCATTATTACGGTCGATAATTTGTACGAATACGGCAAATAAGGAGTACTACCTCAAACATAAGGAAGTAAGCGCCGATGTGGTATACCCCCCCTCCCGATAATTTCTAAGATCGCTGTACAAAAAGGGAAAATAAAATGACTGACGTCTATACCTTCCGTAGTACAAAGGATTCGTACAGATCCTATTAGCCCCAAGGTTCTTAGGTGATTTGTCGACACAACAAAAAACAGGAATTTTGATTTGGTTTTTCCCTTTGGTACTCAAACACCCCCTCCCTCCCTCCCGTCTTTCCACACTTTTCAGATATGTGTGTATGTTGCCACATATTATATTCAAGGTGACCAAGCATGAGAGGCTTAGGTTAGTCTTATAAACTGTTTCTTTTTTTTCTTCTTTTTTCCCGTTCTGGTTAGTCTTTTTTTTCTGTTCTTTTTAAACGAAATGCGTGCACGAAAAGTACATACATCCTTCAAATTCAAAAGCAGTCAACACGAAGCAGCGAGAGACATGGAGGTACATCCCCTCACCTAATCTCTTCTCTTTGCTAACCGTATCAGATGTAAACCACGAAATGGATTGTAGGACTGCGTGGTTGGGAGGGGGGGTCCACCCACGGTGCACCATTAGTGTACCCTTGGTACATCATTCTACCAAAAGTACACTGTTCACGAGAGGGCTGTTGTATTTCAAGTTAAGTTTTCTTTCCTCTCTCTCTCTCTCTCGTTCTCTATTGCTTCAACCCCTTTACTTCGTGTTATGGTATCTCACAAACCCAACTAAACAAAAATGATTTTTTTTTTATCGGCGGAAAAAATATCCAATCGTATGCAGTAAACGAATGTATCCCCCTTTCCCCTTTAATTTTGTTCTCTTGTATGCCCTCTCTTGACACTCACTGAATTCCACAACAACAGAACCTTTTTTTGACGAAACACAACACCCACACTCACAATGAACACAATGAACGCAGGTAAGCGCTGCCTTGTGCGTGCGGGAGCGTCCTCTGTGCGCGCTGTGCAGGCAGGTGTGTGCGCACAGAAGCGGTGGTCGTCGGGCACACTGGCGGACATCCGCGAGACGCACCCGATCATGTTCTGCATGCAGTGTGAGCAGACGAACGGGAGCGGCTGCGACAAGATCGGGATGTGCGGGAAGCGTCCTGCTGTGGCACACATGCAGGACAACCTTGTGCACTTCGCACGCGGGATCAGCCAGTACGCGCACGCAGCACGTGCGCTGGACGCAACTGCGGTGGACGCAGAGGTGGACAGGTTTGTGCTGGAGTCGATGTTCTCGACGCTGACGAACGTGAACAACGACGCAGACCGCTTCACGGAGTACCTGGCGCGTGCAAAGGTTGTGCGTGCGACGGCGCGTGCGCTGTACGAGAAGGCTGGCGGCACGGCAGACCTGGGCGGTGCAACGACGTACGAGCCTCTGGACGACGAGGACGAGGAGGCGGGTGTGCTGTCGCGTGCGGCGCACTTCGACGCGGACACGTTCTCGCTGCTGGAACTGATCACGTACGGCGTGAAGGGTGCAGCAGCCTACGCACACCACGCCATGGTGCAGGGGAAGGAGAGCGACTCGATCTACGCAGGCCTGCACGAGTGCCTGGCTGCGACTGCAGACCCGAAGGCAAGTGTGGCCACCCACCTCCCGGTGGCGCTGAAGGTGGGTGAGGTGAACCTGGAGGTGATGGCACTGCTGGAGCAGGCACACCTGACGTCGTACGGCGTGCCCACACCGAAGACAGTGGACACGACACCTGTGCCCGGACACTGCATCCTTGTGTCGGGACACGACATCCGCGACCTGAAGAACATCCTGGAGCAGACGGAGGGGAAGGGCGTGAACGTGTACACCCACGGGGAGCTGCTGCCTGCGCACGGCTACCCGGAGCTGCAGAAGTACTCGCACCTTGTGGGCCACTACGGGGGTGCGTGGCAGAAGCAGCGCATTGACTTCACGAACTTCCCTGGTGCTGTGGTCATGACAACGAACTGCCTGATTGAGCCGAAGCGCACGTACAGCGACCGTCTGTTCACCCGCCAGACGACTGGCTGGCCCGGTGTGAAGCACATGGAGAACGACGACTACTCTGAGGTGATTGCAAAGGCGCTTGAGTGTGCGCCCTTCGAGAGCGGCGCAAAAGGCCGCACTGGGCCGATGACGACTGGGTTCGGTGCCGACGCCATTCTTGCGAACGCCGGGAAGGTGGTGGAGCTGATCCAGTCTGGGGACCTGAAGCACTTCTTCGTGATTGGTGGGTGCGACGGACGGGAGACGAACCGCTCGTACTTCACCGACATGGCGAAGAGCGTGCCAGACGACTCTGTGATCCTGACGCTGGGATGCGGGAAGTTCCGCTTCAACACTGAGGAGTTTGGCGACATTGGCGGCATCCCTCGTCTCTTGGACGTGGGTCAGTGCAACGACGCCTTTGGTGCGATCCGTGTGGCGCTTGCCCTCCAGGATGCCCTGGGTGTCCCGTCTGTGAACGACCTCCCGATCTCGTTCGGGATCTCGTGGTTCGAGCAGAAGGCTGTGGCTGTGCTGCTGACGCTGCTCCACCTTGACGTGAAGAACATCCACCTGGGACCCCGTCTGCCTGCCTTCCTCACCCCGACGCTTGTAGACTTCCTTGTCACCAACTTCGGGATTGCGCCTGTGGGCGACGGTGTGGAGGACGCCGCCAAGCTGCGTGCCATGCCCAACAACCACCTTGCTGCGTCTGCTTGAGCTTCGCTGGGGCTGTTTCCAACTTACTTGAATTCGCACCCTTCTCCTTATAGGTGCAGACAAACTCCACATTTGCTTTTTTTCTTCTTCTCCGACTTTACGTTTGCTGCTACCAACGATGTACAGCAACAGACCACATTCCGTGACTTTACCACTTTGGTCTCGAAGGACCTTGGGGCAAAGCTCTCTCTCCTTTAACACCCCACTCCCCCCACCCCGTTTCGCGAGATTTTATTTGCAGGGCTCAGAAGGGCACTGTCTCGCTTTTGGCGTTCTTGTTGTTTCCTTGTTATGTTTCTTTTCCACACCCTTTCCGCACAACGGCAAAACAGTGTGTACAGACAGGTCTGTATCAGGTCCTCGAGGTTGATGTGTGGACACTGATTTAATTAGGTTTCCGATAAACAAATAAAGAAGACGATCGTATAACCGAAATGTTTAAGACGAAAAAAAAAAGTGAAACAATATTTTTATGTCGTGGTTCGCAAGCCTTCTCTTCTCTGCGTGCTTCGTGGGTGTGGGTGTGGGTGTGGGGTTGTGCACAGCTGTTGTATACATGAGGGTAGCATGGTCGCGTGAAGGCGAGCTGGGCTGGTGTTGTGGTGTCGTGGTTCGCAAGCCTTCTCTTTTTGTGTGCTGCACACTCAGCGTCTTGCATGGGAGGGTTGGGTGCAGGTGTATGTGCCTCGTGGCGTGCTGCATGGCAGAGCACAGTGGGGGTGCGGTTCTGTGCTGGCGGCACCTTGTGTGATGAGCAGGGGGGTGTCATTGTGCGGCATTGCTTGGTACACGCCTTCAACTTTGTTGAGGGACGGAGTCCTCACTGCCATGGGTTCGTGTATGGGTGGGAGGGAAGTACGGTATGCGGCCACGAGTAACCTCACACCATGTTGGGTGTGCAATTTCACACCCGCCTTTTGCTCTTGGACTTGACAACCGTTTCTTGTGTGGGCACGTTGCAGCTCGTGGCAGAAAAGCCCCATCGAAGGGATGTAGCCCATATCTCATGCTGTGCGAAAGCCGAACTCTCTCCTCATCCGCCACCCGACTACGTTGTGCGCAATGCCTCCTCCAGCAGGAACATTCTTCTTCAACAGCAAAGATGTTCCCCCACTCCTATGGGTCCACACAACACCACAGACCCCCCTCATGAAACGATAGTGATGGGATATGGGGATGACCCCACAAGATCACACACCACAGAATAGCTATTATTTATTTGAAACACAAAAAAAGACAAACAACAAAACACACAATGGTCTCCTCCACTGCCGGCACCTTAGTCTCCTGCGGTGTTAATGTCATCTGCATGGCGCTGGCTATTGCCACTGCTGCGGCCCCCGACGCCTGGTTCAGCATTTCTGTTGGTGTGTACACTGTGGAGTGCGGGCTCTTCACCTGCAGCAGCGCTGTTGCCTCTGTTTCGTTTCCAGAGTTCGAATGCGACTGGATGAATGGGGTGATCAAGGGCTGGCGGGGAGAGGCTGTCGTTGTGGCAGTCTTCAGCTTCGTTGCGGGCGGGCTCTACTTTGGGTCTCTGATGTTCGCTCTGATGTCCCCTTCTGCGGCAAGAGGCATGCAGACAGCCGCATTTGTTCTGATGGTGCTCAACATGCTGCTTTCCCCCGTGTTTGCAGCGTCAATGCTTTTGGTGGTTGAGGGAAGCTGGGGTTCGCACTGCCTTGGTAGCGATGCAGGCATTAGCCAGAGCATTTCGGACACCCCTGGGTTCTCTATGGGTTCGGGGCTGTACCTCATGTGCGTGATCTTCGCGTTGTGCATTTTCGGCACCATCTTGCACTGTGTCGGTGTTGCCAACAGCAGCAGCAACACTATCAACACTCCACAAGGCTACCAGGTGTACAACCCCGCAGTAGGGTCATACCCTCAGCCAACGAACACCCTGCAGTACGGAAACGACGCGGCCAGCCCGATGGAGAAGGTGGCAGTGGTGGAGTAAGAGCATGAAAATACCCCCGCTTTCGTTGATCGCATCTTTTTTATTATTTTTTTTTCAAACCCCGAAAAACCCCAAGAAGTGAGAGATGGGGAAAAAGGAGGGGGGAAAAGGGGAAGGTGGTAAGACTCATGACAACCGAAAAGGAAAGGCGTCTTTTATTTTCCAGACGTATTGTTACACACACAAAAAAATGATACATTAATCTGATTTCCTCAATGTGTGCAAAAGATGGTATGGGTCTCCCAGATCCATCGTTGTCGTTTTCGAAATACGTTTCCGGTGACGAAACCCGCTGTGAGACAAGAGAACGCACTTCTACAAGTTCTCATTTTAACGATAAAGCCGTGTGTGCAAGGAGAGGCACATTCTCTTACAACTTTTCCTTTTTTTTGCCCCGGTCACCGTGTTGGGGATTATTTTTTTCCCCTGTTTCTGTTTCTTTTTCTTCTGCTTCGGAAAATAAACCTTTATTTCTCGGTTTCTATTTTTCCCCTTGTGTTTCTATCCATCCGATATCAATTTTTTTTCTACATTTATTTTTCTCCCATTTTCTGCAAAGCAAAATACCATATCACGGATTTTGCAACTTTTTTGAATGAACCTTTGTTTTAGTGCCAATGCCTCCTGCCAAATGAACGGTGAGGCATGTTGCACTTTCCAACTACTCTTGTATGCTAAGATGCCGGTTCTTTGCTGCAGGCCTATGGAGCCCTGCAGTAGAACGACTCTCATATGAAGGAAACCTCATACAATCATACAGAATGTTTCAAGGCGACTAGGCAATACCCACCTAATGGTGGCAGTACTGTGATGGGAGCCCATTGGAATACGCAAAAAACATCAAAATACAGGACCATGTGTATTGTGATGTATTGTGATGTATTTTGCGTATTCCAATGGGCTCCCGTCACAATACTGGCCACCATTATACCCAACCCCCGATCCCATTTCCCCCACCTTTCGTTCCCACAGAGATAAAAGCCATAGTACCACGATCCCTTGCGAAGCTTTAAGCGATCCATGCAAGGCGAGGCGTAGCCACTGTGTCCATCTTCTCGACTGTTCTGAATTGTTGTATTGCTGTGTCTTGAAGGGGAGGGAAAAAACAAAAAGTGGAGATTGCACCAACTGTGGCAACACAACCGAGGCAACTACACTACAACAATTTGTCAAAAAAAAAAGAAGAAAAACACACACACAGTGTTGCGACAACAATTTTTTGTCATACGCACTGTGTCTCTATTTTTTCCCCATAGTAAATGATATCAGAGCTAAGTCACCCCTTTCCTTCCCTTTTTTTTGTACAGAGGTGTACTCTCCTGTCTTGACAGGGCCAAGATACTCTCAAAAGTTGTTGTTGTTGCTTTTTTTGTTTTTTTTTGCTTTCGAAAAATAGTGCGATTTGTAAAATAACAAATTTCACACAATTTGATGTTCGTGAATTTACCACAACTGCTCCAAAATAGCGGGATGGGGGATTTCATGAACACCACATAACCAGATTTATTTTTAGTGCCTGCGTCCACAGAGGCGGTTTTGCACTTTTCAACTTCCATTTTTTTTTCTCTTTTTCAGTGGTATGCTGTTTTATGCAGCACTGTCCAACCAATTCACAATAGCTCTCAACCCCCCTCTCTTCCCCCCTGCTCTCTTGTCTCGATGATCGTGCATCAAACCTTTCCATTCCAGCCAACGGGGGCACCTTTGTAAGCTCACAGCTTTTCAGCAGCTGGACCCCCAGCTCCAGCTCCAGCTCCAGCTCCAGCTCCAGCTCCAGCTCCAGCTCCAGCTCCAGCTCCAGCTCCAGCTCCAGCTCCAGCTCCAGCTCCAGCTCCAGCTCCAGCTCCAGCTCCAGCTCCAGCTCCAGCACCCCACTCGGCTGTGTGCCCTCTCTTTTGCTAGAGTATTCCTCCCCCTCTGTAGGGAAGGGCTTATTGAATGGGAAAGAGGACTCCAGGGTTCTGCTTCTGTGGCTAAGGAGTACCTCCCCGGGATTGCCACACCCAACGTCCTGTATGGCAACCACGGACGGTTTCCACAAAATTTGATGGTTTTCATTCTTGGAGGTGTGTAAAATGACCAGCTTCGTTGGTGCACAAATGTGTATTATGTACAATGATGTGCAGTCTCTAGCTATGTCACCACATTGCTTTGTCTGCATTTCGACCCCTCTACCCTCTTTGTGATACAACTGCTGCTGGACCTCAAGCCCCGTCTTAAGCATGCTTACGGATGTCGGAATTTTTGGAAAATTTACAGAATCAGAAAACAGCCTGAGGTGGTGTTACCGAACAACTGTCGGGGACTTGTCAACGACATGTCAAGGACATGTCAATATAGGCCCCCTCCGGAACACCATGAGGATAACATATCTGTTCCCGCCTCCAATTCAAAGGGCCTCCGGTCCGTAGGCGCTCCTGCATTGATTGCAAACGCTACCTGGTGGTCTAAACGGCCTGCTTCCGTGGTGGGAAGTGCCTGGGAGCAATGGACTGGCAGGAGTGACACTTCGAGGAGCCGTGCTCTTCCTTACCCAACAACCCACCCACAGAGATACATCAAGAGACACATAAAATGGAACTGACTATCCAGGGCTTGGGGAAGGACTTCGTGATTGAGATGGGTGAGGATGACACAACGGAGACGATGCGGCAGAAGGTGGCCATTGCAGCGCAGTTGTGCGAAGACAGCTTCCGCATGGGCTTCGGAGGGAAGGAGGAAGGAGAGGACATCACAGAACTGAGCGCTGGAGACACAGTCGTGTTGACGTTAACAATGAAGTACGAAGCCATATCAGCTCTTCATGCATTGGGTGAGACAAACATCACAGCAGCAAGGTTGCAGCAGGTGGCGGATCCGAAGGTGGCCAGCTTGCTTCTTCAGGCAGAAGTTGCAACTGAGATTCCAAACGACTTCTTCTCAAGTAGTGCAGTCACGCGCATTGGTTTCAGTTGCGTACCCAATGTGGATGACAACTGTGGCATCACACTGCACCTGCCTGCATTACCCTGTGTCACCACGATTGGTGACGAGTTTCTCTCCTCCTGCGAAACGTTGTCGGAAGTCAACCTCACCGGCCTGCAAGCAGTCACCACGATTGGCAACGGTTTTCTCAACAACTGCGAAACGTTGTCGAAAGTCAACCTCACCGGACTACAAGCAGTCACCGCGATTGGTGACGATTTTCTCAACAACTGCACAGCATTGTCGGAAGTCAACCTCACCGCACTACAAGCAGTCACCACGATTGGTGACTATTTTCTCTCCTCCTGCACAGCATTGTCGGAAGTCAACCTCACCGGACTGCAAGCAGTCACCACGATTGGCAACGGTTTTCTCTCGTACTGCACATTGTCGGAAGTCAACCTCACCGGACTGCAAGGAGTCACCACGATTGGTGACTATTTTCTCTACAGCTGCACAGCATTGTCGGAAGTCAACCTCACGTGCCTGCAAGCAGTCACCACGATTGGTGACTATTTTCTCTCCAACTGCACAGCATTGTCGGAAGTCAACCTCACCGGACTGCAAGCAGTCACCACGATTGGTGACTATTTTCTCTCCAACTGCACAGTATTGTCGGAAGTCAACCTCACCGGACTGCAAGCAGTCACCACGATTGGTGAAGGTTTTCTCAACAACTGCACAGCGTTGTCGGAAGTCAACCTCACTGGTCTGCAAGCAGTCACCGCGATTGGTGACTATTTTCTCTCCAACTCCACAACATTGTCGGAAGTCAACCTCACCGGACTGCAAAAAGTTACCACGATTGGTGACTGTTTTCTCTCCAACTGCACAACATTGTCGGAAGTCAACCTCACCAAAATGCAAGCAGTCACTACGATTGGCAACGGTTTTCTCTCGTACTGCACATTGTCGGAAGTCAACCTCACCGGACTGCAAGCAGTCACCACGATTGGTGACTGTTTTCTCTCCAACTGCACAGCATTGTCGGAAGTCAACCTCACCGGACTGCAAGCAGTCACCACGATTGGTGACGATTTTCTCTCCAACTGCACATCGTTGTCGAAAGTCGACGGAATGGACAAGTGTAGCAGCGTTGTACGCAGCAGACTAGGTGACGTTGGTTTTTAGGGGCAGTAAAGAAAGCGGGAGTGGGAATTGGGGTGTTTGGATTATTCGGTGGGTTTGGGCGGGTCGGGGAGTGTATTGTTGAGTGAGCAAGAAATAGTCCCACTGTACCACTCCCCTTCATTGGACACTTCTTTTGGGTCGGATCAAGGGCACATGCTGCTCTCTCTGAAGAAACGTTACTGAGAGGTTACCATGTGAAGGCCCACAACGTGAGCATACCTGTTGTGGAGTGTGATACCCTTTGCGTGGATGTAGAGGTCACACCCAGTAGCACCATACCAGACACAACACCACAACACCACCCCTGCAACAGATAACTATACAAAGTACACACCAGGAGAAACCCTTTACCCCCAACGAAGACATCGAGTGAGTCTCAGGAAATCCTGTTCCCCTCTGACCTCGTCTGCGATGCGTGTCATACTGCTGTGTGTGGCGGTGGCCCTCCTCGCACGGGGTGCTGATGCCAGCCTGGACCTGACGCACTGCACTGGGGAGACATGCAACGTAGGTGAGGCGCTGCCTGATCCGCACCCGGAATTCGGGTTCAGTGTGACGGGAACGATTGCGGTGAATGCGACAGCACTGTGCGCGTCTCGGAACGGCGGGGAGGTGGCGCTTGCACTGTACGTGGCAGGGGAGACGTACTCCGGCACAGCGGCGCTGTGGCAGCAGGACGGGTGTGGTGCAGACGGCGTGACGCCTGTGTGGACGGTGTCTGCGTCGCTTGACCTGGACATTGTGGTGAACGGGATCACTCTTCAGGGCGTGTCTATTGAGGCTGTGCACGAGACTGCCTGGGCCGGCACTGTGTCGGGGACTGCGTCAAGCCTCTTTGGCGGTGCCGGTGCGGAAGGTGCGGTGCTGCTGGCAGCAGACTTCTCAGCAGAGACAGGCCTGACAGCACTGCGCGGGGACGTGACGCTTGCTGGGGACGGGGTGTCCTTCTCAGGGACGGTGGCAACAGACGGGACGACAAGCACCGGAGACGGGGCGCTGCTGGTGGGCGGGTCTGTGGCGGCGCAGGCGTCGTTCACGTACACCCACGCAACAAAGGCGTTTGCGGTGCTGGGGTCTGTGCAGGGGGCGCTGGAGGTTGGGACCGTGACACTGTCGTCTGCAGGAGTGACGCTGGCGAAGGCGGACGGCGGGGCGTGGAGCGGGAGCGTGAGTGGGACTGCAGCGCTGTTCGGGGGGACTGCGGCGGCGTCGATGGCGTTTGCAGACGGAAAGCTTGCGGCGCTGGCAGTGTCGACGACGTTCGTGACAGGAAACGGGCTGCTGAGCGGGTCGCTGGCGTTCGACTACGTGCGGGCGGACACGTGCGCGACATCGACAGGAACGTTTGGCGGGGTGCTGAAGATGTCTGGGGCGGCGGAGCTTGCCTTTGACGGGACTGTGGCGTTTGACGGCTGCACCGGTGTTGTGTCTGTGGCGGCCTCTGTGGACGGGGAGTGGGCTGCACCCGGTGGTGTGTCGGTGGCGGGGGTGACGGTGCAGGCCACGAGCAGCGGGTTTGCGGACGGGGGTGCGAGCACGGCGCTGTCTGCGCAGACGTGGGTTGGGTCTGTGTCTGGGACGACTGGGGGTGCGGATGTGGCGGTGGCGTTTGACGTGGCGTTTGACACAAGCAGCGACGCATCGAGTGTGGAGGCGATGCTGTCGTACGCAGACACGAACCTGATTGTGCAGGTGATGGTGAACACAAACTGCAGCGGGTCTGGGCTGGTGCAGGTACAGAACCTGGCCCCGGGCGTGCCTGCACTCGAGGTGGCTGTGGAGTACACACGCGAGAGCTGTGGCGGGGCGAGTAAGGCGTGGGCGCTGGAGGGGTCGCTTGGGGACTCGCTGCTGATCGACTTCTCGGGGAAGACGCTGTCGCTTGCGCCTGCTGTGGTGCGTGTGGTGTCGAACGAGGTTGGGGCACTGCACGTGGAGATTGTGGCGGGGCTTGCGCCGTTTGAGGTTGTGGCTGCGTTCGGGGCTGGCGACGCGGGTGAGGTGTTCACGCTGACAGCACGCACGATGGAGGGTGCTGTTGCGACACCGGGGGCGTTCCTGGCGGCCATGTCTGGCGGTGTGGGAAGTGTGTTCGGGAGTGGCGCAGGGGCAGCGTTTTCGTCGCTCTTCTCGGGGATGAACGAGCTGACGCTGACGGACCTGCTTGTGGTGTTTGACTTCGTGAAGCCGTCGATTTCGCTGACTGCGACAGGGACGCTGTTTGGGGCAGGCTTTGACGTGCTGGTTGTGGTGGAGAAGGCGAGCTCGGCGTGGAAGTACGCACTGGCACTGACAACAACGGGGCTGTCGGACCTGTCGTTCCCCGGCCTGGCCGGTTCCGTTGTGGAGACACTTGCGCCCGAGATGCTGATGGTGTCGGTGGCAAGCGCAGCAACGTCGTTTGCCGGGAAGGACGTGCCGAAGGGGTTCAGCCTGGCAGCGAAGATCCCACTGGACGGTGCTGTGATGGCGGGGATTGCAGCCGTGGCACCGCCGTCGCTGAACGACCAGACGGCAGACGCATCAGGGGCGGACGGCGGGGTGACAATTGTGGCGTCGCTGGCAAGCGCGACAGAGATGCGCCTGGCCCTGGCGCTTGCCGGCGGGGTGGAGCTGGGGTCGCCGGATGTGATCCTGCGTGAGGTGTCGCTGCTGCTGGTGGTGAAGGCTGCGGGGGCACCCGAGTTTGGGTTCCAGGTGGTGATTGACGTGGCGATGGACGACCGTGTGCTGAGTGCGTCTGCGGCGCTGCTTGTGGATGTGGCAGGGCTCTCGCTTGCGGTGGCGTTTGACAGCAACGAGCCGTGGAACAAGCCCTTCGGGATGAACGGTGTGGCGATCCTCTTCCCTCTTGGGCTGTCCATCAGCATCACGCCTGTGGGTATTCTGAGCGAGTTTGCGCTGACGGGGGGTGTGCAGCTGAGTGCAGCCCAAGGGTACGTGACGCTGAGTGTGAGTCTTTCGGAGCCGACGAAGAACGCGTTCCAGGCAGAGGTGACGACGCTGGACGTGCAGGACGTGCTGGTGGGTCTGCTGGACTGCACGGCGTGCACAAAGGGTGTCGGGAGCGTGCTGACGGACATGTCTGTGGACCACTTCAAGGGGTCCTTCAACGCCGACCCTGTGAACGCCGTGAGCATCACCTTTGCGGATGTGTCCGTGGAGATCCCTGCGGGTGTGTCGATTGAGCTGACGAACCTGGACCTGTGGGGTGTGGTGAAGGTGAAGCACGCATCCTTTGCCCTGAACGCGGATGGGATGTCTGCCGCGTTTGAGGCGGAGGTGGTGGAGTGGGGCCCGCTGTCGATCACGGCGGCTACGAGCAACACACGTGGGCCGCGGTTTGAGATGGTGCTGCAGGCGTCGGAGCAGTCGCTGCTGATTGACGGGAAGGCGAGTGTGTTTGGGCAGTCTGTGTCGCTGTACCTGCAGATGAGCGACAGCGCTGTGGAGGGCCACTTTGCGCTGTCGCTTGGGAGCCTGAAGGCAGCAGTGACGATGAGCAGCTACGGGCGTCCTGGGGAGGCTGGGTTCTCGAACAGCGTGCGTGCGGAGCTGGAGGCGGACCTGATTGGCGACATTGTGCGTGGTGCAACGTCGTACCTGCTGGGACTGGCAGACGACGCGAAGAAGGAGCTGCAGGACGCGAAGAAGGCTGTGGAGTCCGCAGAGAAGGCGTGGGACAATGCGATTGCAGAGCTGAACAACGTGAAGGAGGACGTTGCGGCAGACATCAAGGATGCGGAGAACGAGCTGGGGCGTGCAAAGAGGGAGGTCGACAAGTTTGACTGCGGGGACATTTGGCTGATCTCGGACGCGTGCGAGGCGGGTAAGAGCCTTGTGAAGGGAGCACTGTCTGCAGCACAGGCGACCCTCGCAGGTGTGCGCAAGGCGGCGACCGCACTCATCTCGCTTGCAGAGGACATTGTCGAGGAGTCGAAGATCCTGCTTGACTTTGCGGAGGAGGTGCTCAGCTTTGCCGAGGGCGCCGTCGGTGTGTTTGCTGACGTCGTGGACGCCATCGGAAGTGTGCTGGAGAACATGCTTGTGGTGCACAGCCTGGTGTTCACGAGCGACCTGAGCAACTATGACGTGGCAGTGTCCTTCCATGCTGACGTGACCATCTTTGGGACACGCCACCGCAACCTCGGCTTTTCAGTGCGCATCAACTTTGGGGACATTGTCGACTACCTGATGCAGCAGCTGTCCTTCTCCTTCCACTCCGACTTTGACGGCGACCTGGTGACTGAGAAGCCCGGCGCGCCGACAGCTGTTGCAAGCACGCCGAACACGATTGAGGGACAGGTGGGGCTGGTGCTGAATGCGTCGTACGAGGCATACGTCCTGACCAAGTACGAGATCCCTGCGGAGGAGCGTGCGTGCGCGAAGGCGCTTGCGGGGTGTGATGAACTCACGGCGAGCGGGACCAGCTTCTGGGCGTCAATCATGAAGGTCAGGAAGACTATGTGCTATGCGGTGATCACTGCACGCTGTGAGGAGGCCAAGGATGGGCTTGGACGCGACCTGTGGGTGCAGGAGTCGCTCACCAAATCCGGACAGCGCGGTATGTCCACCCGTCTCCGTGGCCTGGCTGCCACCGTCATTGCTATCGAGGAGGCTGAGGTGGCCTGCAAGCAGAAGCAGGCGGTGTTGGCTAAGGTGTCGTCACAGAGCATCTTCTCTTTTAAGTTCGCGGTTTGCTCTTTGGACACACTGCGCCTGGTGCGCAACGTTATGCTGGACACACTTGAGAGCGAGTCGAAGGCGATTCTCACACACATGATGGCCTCAGCAAAGAACGCCACTTCCTACGCTGTCAAACACGCAGCTGCAATGACAAGCTACGCAGCGACTCAGGTGTCGTGCAGCACCGGGTCCATTGCATCGTGTTTCAAGGTGCCTGCTATGGGTGTCACGGTCGCTGTGTACGCAATGCTGAAGGAGACATCTGGTGTGCAACATGACGCCGTCGACGCGCCTCTCTTCGACGCACTCGCCCAGGCCAGCAGCAGCTCTGCCGCAGGTGAGATGCTCTTTGTCGAAACCATGAAGGGTGTTGTGACGACGTGGTACACGCAGCTCCAGACCTCAATCGCTGCCCTCGACAAGGCGGCCACAGGGTCGCAGTGCAACTCAATGTGGGGCAAGATTTCCTGCAACATCGCTGCCGCACAGGCCGCCGCCCACAAAACCACCCTCGCAGGGCTCGAACCGTACCGCACACTCCTTCTCCCCTACTTCTGATTTTCTTCATAAGGTACCAAGGTGCATCTGGTATCTGCATCTGAACGGCCTCCGCCCAGCCGTGTTATTGTTTTTGCTTTTTTTTTTTTGGGGTCAAAGGTAAAGGAGGTAACTTTGCCTGGCCACACTCACGGGAGATGCAGTGTGACTAAGTACGAGATGCTTAGGATCACCCGTCTTATTTTTTATGTGTGTGCAGAGAGGGCATTCACAGCTCAACTTTATGTTCATCCTTTTTTCAAATTTTATGTTGTTTTTTTGGATTTGATTCTATCGCAAAAAAAAAAAATCCTGCGTATTATCAAATCCATACATCACACCTGCCCTTGGTGCATTCGTCCCATGTGTGTCCTCACACCCCCCTTTGTCCTTTCTTCCCCCCTCTCTCTCTTTTATATACGATCAAGGTGACTAAGCACGAGAGGCTTAGGGTCATCTTATAAACCTTTCTTTTTCTTTCTCTATCAAACTTGTTTCAGTATCTTTGATACTTTTTTTTTTGGGGGGAGTCAGTGATAAAAAATTATGAACAAAAAGCGCATTTTTTTATTTCCATTTTTTTTTTTTTATGCCACTTACTTTTTTTGCGTAAGGTTGGAAGGGGTGGATTCAGACAAAAAAAAAAAAAACAACACCTTCAGGATTTTCACTTTTTGATTCCTTTGTCGGTGTGTTTCTCCTCCCCCCTACACGTGAACAGAAATGTTCTTTGGTGTGGCGTTGGTTGAACGCAAATACTATTTGAACAGGAACACTGAGCGCTTTCTTTTTTTTTTTTCTCTTTAGACCCTCCCCCTCCCACCCTAGGTGCATTTCGTCCCATATGTGTCCTCACCCCTTTGTCCTTTCACTATCGCGCCTCCCCTCCCCTCCCCTCCCCTCTCTCATTGTTTTGGATACGGAGTGCCTTTTGTTTTAAATAAAAAGTAATTTATTGCTTTTATCTATTCAAAAAAAAATATTTATTTATCAAAAACCCCCCCTCTCTCACGGCAGGCTAGTCAACGTCGGCGGACCACTAGAGTGCTTATAGTCCAAATGACTAAAGTGTTTTACTCGAAATATTTGAAATTAGCCCTTTTTTTAGGGATTTTTTTTGATTTTGTTGAGAGTCCCTTTCCCTGGGAGGCAATTTGCCACCTTGTATCCACATGGTATCGCTATGTGGTTGTCACATTAGTCGTTATGGCCTTGTAGTTCCGCTAGCAGCCCCCCTCTGACTAGTCCGCCGTGCTCTCTCTGTCTCACTGTCTCTTTTTCTTTCTCGTTCTTTCTCGCTCTTTTAAAGTCAATCCTTTGAAGTAGCGTTGCTACGTCCAAGGAGATCTAGGTATCTATCAGAATCTTGAAAGAGCTTTGAATCAAAACCGAGGTTATTTTTATTACTTTTTTTTTTTTTGCCACTTACTCAAGGGCTCGCTCTCTCTTTCTCTTCCATTCTTTAGCCCTGCGAGCGACAGCCCCAGTCACCACCTATGGCGAAATGCGCTGTGCCGCAACTATCGACTTTGTACACACCTTTTGAGTAGAGAGGTGCCCACACTGCACCCCCTACACATCCCCTCCACTCCACCATTGTAGCATAATGTTTGACAGCCGTTTCATCTGTCACAA
The DNA here is from genome assembly GCA_964035575.1 of Rhynchopus sp. YZ270_cl-10. Taxonomy (NCBI): domain Eukaryota; phylum Euglenozoa; class Diplonemea; order Diplonemida; family Diplonemidae; genus Rhynchopus; species Rhynchopus sp. YZ270_cl-10. The sequence goes on along the minus strand of OZ037846.1, from coordinate 652,953 downwards.
TTTGTGTGTTTGCTCTCTGAAGATGTCTGCGCACGGCAGTCATTTTTAATCTTTTTTTTTTATAAACGCTTTTTGACACAATAATTTATAGTAACACAACAAACCATCGGTGGGGGGGCGGTAAAAACCCTCCGGTTTTGAAATCCCCAAATATACCTTAGTTTTTACCCCACCGGTGTTTTGTTGTGTTAACTGTATTTTGTTTAGATATGTCCACATGAAAGACATATTTGAGGTCATACAACGCGCACTTTTTATTCACATCGCGAAGAAAAAATGAGGGAAAAAAAGCGAGAAAAAAAAAGTGTGTGGCCGGTGTATCACCTCAATATTCAAACTTTCAACCTTTTTTTTTTTTTTTTTTTTGTTTTCTTTAAAACAGTTTTATTTATTCAGGTAACCAACAGCATTGTGATGATAAGGTTCTCCTGACAATGTTTTTTTAAACTCTTTGCACTACTGCCACAAGAGGCAAAGGTGGGTACCCCGAGTGGGAACCACTAACGCACTTTGCTGCACTGTTGACTTAGACGAAGACCTGTGAAGAGGCTTTCTAAGCCTACCCCATTCAGGCACTCTAATCGATAGGGGATTGCTCCCCTGAGATCAGTGATCAAAGAGCCTAATGACGGTTGATATATTCCTGTGAAAGAGGCTTTCTAAGCCTACCCCATTCGGGGGACCTACGCTTTTTCTCCAACAGTTTTTTTTTGGTGATTTTCACCACCGTGTCATGCGCATCTAACCCTCAAACCCCAACCCTGCCACACCCTTCGCGTCATTGTACAACCCACCAGCAACAAGCCGTTTTCCTCGACTGGTTGCGCATGGTGTTTGCGTGATGCACGATACTGGTTTCTATTTCTATTTTCCACATAGATACGCATCTGTATGGGGTCACCCATACTGCGTGTCTTTCCCACCCTCCCACAATTTCCATACTATGAAGAGGCCGACTGCGCCTCAAAATAGGCATGTCTGGAAAATCTATCTGAGGCGTGGCCAAGGTAGGCACTATATGGCAGCGTCCACGAAAGCCCCACACTTAGAGCCTGGCGACGCGGGATGAACCGAGAGCTGACTTTAAGGTGCCCGAGTGGTCGCTCATCAGATCCCACAAAGGGTGTAGGTTCATCTAGACAGCAGGACGGTGGCTAACATCCGTGCTTATTGAAACACCAATAGGTGGCATGGATGCACGGCGGACTAGTCAGAGAAGACTACTAGTAGTGCTACTGGTCCAAATGACTAGTGTTTTACAACTAGTGTTACACCAGTAACACCACCAGTGTAGCACTAGTTGTTACGACTAGTAGTTTCACTAGTAGTTCACCTGACTAGTCCGCCGTGTGTTAGCTGTAAGGGAGTGGGGGTCTTTTGTGGACGCTGCCATATACTTCCCATCGCGCTTCAGGCGCGCCTGAGTATTATTAGGACACCCCGAGCCACGTCTGAGCCTGCCTTAGCGAGGCTTGTTTGGCCTCAGTTGTATTGTATGAATTTATCATTTCTACACCCCTCAACCCTCACGGTGCATCCTTTTAGGAACGTTTTTTTTTTTTTTTTGGAACTTCCAAGTTTTTCTGGTGCACCTGCCTGCACCAGTGATGTTGGCGGTTTATATACGTTTCCCCTTTCCCCTATGCATTTTCTTTTTCTCCTATTTCGTTTATTTAGGTGAAAGCGCGTGAGGTTGAGGTTCATCTTAAAAGCATTTCTTTACTTCGCACATAAAAATGCCCACTCATTTGAGCACCATAAAAGCTTTCAGAGTTTGACACTGTAGACGGTTTGACGCCAACGTTTTAATACCTATCACTCGAGAAGGTAGGGGAAGCTTTTTCTCACAATACGAGACAACTGTGAGAAGGCCCCCTGACCCCGCTCAGTTGGTGAAAGGATCATACAGTGTTCAACTCAACGCGAAAGCAAGATACGACAGATGTTGGCTACTCCACCTGCCAGAGAGTGTCTCTGGTTTCCCCCCCGCCCTCCGTTGTTTTTCCACCCTTTTTGTTGCTTGGCTTTTTCGAATAGTTATGAAATCCTGCCGTCTCCCCATATTTCTTTTCCCTTAGCACCTTTTGGTCACCCCTTCGCCCTCAGCTCTCGGCCTTTCAGATGCCGACGACTTCTCAGGGTCCAATAACACTACCGTTCCCGGGGGTGACTCTCTACCCTATACCCTTTGGCCCCACACTGCCAAAAAAAAAAAGGTGATCCACACAGCCCCCCCCTCCTCCACCCCTCCCAAAAGCAGCTCCCAAAACACTCCCCCATTCCTCCAATACACACCCTCTCTCGCCCTCTTCCTCTTCGTTTTTTTTTTTTTTTCCATCCCCTACTTTTTTTGTGAGGTCGACTAAATATAGTCAGGGTCCGACCTTTCTTTTGCATATCGGTGGCCTTCTGGCTCTCTTTTAAGGATCCTGTGAAGAAAATTTTGCGATCTAGCGATCGTAGTCTATAATCAAACAAATTTTTCCCAGCATATTGGCGGCCAGAGAGGCTCTCTTCTCTTTTTTCTCTTTTTTCGCGCGTACTTCTTCTATTTGCTCTCTTTTAAGGATCCTGTGAAGAAAACCCGTGGCTATTATCTAGTGATAGTAGTCTATAATCAAACAAAATCTTTTTCTTTTTTTCTATTGTTATTGCTATATTACGAATATGAGAAGCTGCAGCGCCTGCCTGGAAGCAGCGTTCACCGTGGACGGAACCGTAACAGCAAAGGAGGCAACGCGACGGAAGCTCTTCTTCTGGGTGATTGTGACGTCCTCTGTGCTGTCCATTTCCGATGCCGTGCTCACCTCCGAGGCCCTGGCGGACCGTCAGATGCACGTCATGTCGCATGGCATCTACGTAGTGTCGACAGCCTACGCGCTCTTCACAATTCTTTTCAAACGCCACCTCTCGAACACCGTCATCATCGGCAGTGCCTATACCGTTGCCGTATCGCTCTTTCTCGTAGACCTTTCGGTGCGTGCGCTCAACTACACCTTCTGGCCGTCGTTGGTGCTTATTGTTGACTTTTTGATTTTGCTTGAAGTGGATCAGTTGTACGTCTTAGCGGTGGTCTGCTTCACGGTGCTCTGGATAGTGTTGATGGGGCTGGAGGAGACGTATAGGTTTGGCCTGTTGGATATGCCAGGGCTTCCCGTGCAGGAAGGTGAGCACGGCAGGCGGGAGTATTACAGAAAGCTGACGGAGTGTGAGAGTCCGCCATGTGCCATGTCAGATAAGCTAGGCCAAATAGGAACCCCCATCACAGTGTTCCTAGTAGATTTCGTCGCAACGCGAAGCTTTTCGCGTGGTCTCCTGAAGGAGCAGGAGTCAATGGAGCGGACGATCAACGTTGTGCAGGAGATTGCGTCGTTGCTGGCTGGCTACGACGTGGAGCAGGTGGCGGAGCTGTTGAAGGTGCATGGGGGTGACCTGCCTGAGGGGATGACTGTTGCATTGAGGGGATTGGAGGAGAACCTGCGGAAGTACCGTCCCTACCTCCCTGCTGCGCTGTTTGAGGCTGAGGCTGATGAGGACGGTGTGCAGCAGCCGACTGTGGCACCGCCTGGGCTTGTCAGCGAGACAGCAACGATTGTGTTCACAGACATCCGTGCGTCGACGTCGATCTGGGAGATTGCACCTGAGGGGATGCGTGCTGGACTGCAGACCCACAACGCTGTGGTGCGTGAGGTGATGCGGATGTGTGGTGGGTACGAGGTGAAGACCATTGGCGACGCCTTCATGGTGGCCTTTACATCCACTTGCGACGGTGTGGCGTTTGGGTTGCGTGTGCACGAACGTCTGCTGGAAGCAGACTGGCCTGCGTCTCTGCTTGAGGATGCACCAATCTGCTCTCGGCAGGGGTCGCTGTGGGGTGGTCTGACTGTGCGCATTGGTGTGAACACTGGCCCTGTGACTGTGGAGCAGAACACACTGACGGGACGGACAGACTACTTCGGACACACAGTGAACGTTGCTGCACGCCTTGAGAGCACATGCACACCTGGTGCTGTGGCTGTGCCCTCTGACCTGTGGGCGTCTGTCTCTGGGTCGTGCAGTGCTGTTGTTGGTGTGCCAGAGGCAGTTCACTTGAAGGGTGTGGCAGACAGCGTATCGGTGTGCTGCGTGTGGCCTGTCTCACTTGGGGGACGAAGGGAGACACTACTTGGCACGAAGTCATCAACCAGCAAATGGTCATCCATATCTTCATCCGCTGACTCTCTCATTTCTGTATCACGCTTTGGGAACGCTTCACGCCGGGTCTCCGGCACTGTGGGCGTCGCACAGCTAGCAGTGGGCGACGTGGGGGGAAATGAAATATTTTTTATCATGAGCTCAAAGCTTGTCACATTCACCATTGCACTGGAGCAGAGTGGAGGGAGTCTGGTGACGCTGCTTGGGAACTGTGTGTGTGTTGGGTGGAACGTATCGCGATCTGCACCTGCACACATGGAGAACGCGATACGGTTTGTGCAGCGCATGTCTGTGAAGTCTACACTGAACGGGGCTGGTCTTGTAAGCGGTCCTGTGCAGCACGGGGATGTTGGTGCACGGAGCCAGCGCTTTGTGACTGTGATGGGGGATGCTGTGCGTCGGAGTTGGGCGTTGTGCGAGGAGGCTGTGCGTGACGGGGTTGTGTGTCTGTACGAGCCTCCTGAAGGGACAACACTGCCGTCTGCACTTGAAGACGTTCTTGTCCAGCACAAGGGTAGTTGTTATCGCATGCTTGCCACACAGGAGATGAAGGACGTAGTGAGATCAGTTTAATCAGGTTATTTTGTTTGTTTGTTTGTTTTGTTTGTACAACACGCCCTTTTTAGCACAGTGCGGTATCGTTCCAGCAACTTCCGTTGTCTGGTTCACTTGTGGTGATTTACTGCCCTGATTCTGTGGCAAATGCGCCAATGGTTTACTGAGGATGGGGTGGGTGAAACTTTTATTAGAGAGATGGGGCAGTATCCCGAGGTGGAAAAATGGAGTGAGGGTGGTCCGTACCCCAACTCAGGCGGACTCCGCCCGAGTCCGTCTCAGGTCTGTCTCAACTCTGGCGGGGTCTTGGTGGGATTTTTTTTTTTTTTGGCGGACTCAGGCGGACCACGAAGTATGTCTTTGTCTTTTACCTGAAGAAGGTATACAAAGGTTGCAAATGGAGTGTGCGTACTGGGCAGCTTTCACTGCTCGCACGCAGTTCGCGGGCGTGCTTCGCGCGCCGCTCACACACCTACCAGTTAAACTGGCTGGTGCCTGAATATAAACAAAAATATGTTCTCAAAAAGCCCCCCTTTTTCTTTCATTTATACTTGTTTACGAAGCATTTTACTTTTCTTTTCTACGTTTTGCAAAACATAAAAAGAAAGATGGGAACATTTTTGTTGATCCCTCACCATATACTATCAATTTATTGATTGCATATGATGACAATAGTATTTGTACAGACTGATGAGAAGCGGGAGTTGAGCAGATCAGATGGTAACTTCGAAATGCATGAACGGCAGACACGGTTGGTCCACCCACGGTACACCCGGTCATTGTACCAAAGGTACACAAGAGGTGGCTGTTGTATTTCAAGTCCATGCTGTCTTTGTTGTCCCTCTCCTTCTGTATTCCATCGATTTTTTTTTTTTTCATTTCACAACCACTTTCACAGTTTCCTTCCACGCTCCTTCTAATACTCTAACCACCCACCTCTTTTCAATGGATGTTCACGTTGCACAGCATCCATCTGGAGTGATGTGCACTTTGGAGTCTTCTGAAGACGAGGTAGTAGCGAGCTTGAAGAAGAAGGCTGTGGAAGCGTTGGGTGTGACGACGGGATTGGGTGGGATGTGTTTGAGGGTGGGTGGACCAAACGGGGATGTATTGGATGACAGCACTGCGCTGCGCCTGACGGGCATCTCGTCTGGCGACGTTTTAACGCTCACGAGAAAGGAAGCACCAACCGCAGACTTCTCCTCCCGCCGTTGTCTTGTCTTTGGGAAGGTAACACACCCTGGCGACTCCCTTTCAGTGCACAACGACTCCGTCCATGTGAACAGCAGAGTGTACAGACTTGATGATGTGTTCCCCCCTTCAGCCAGCCCTGAGGAACTGTTTCGTGGCACGACCCTGCCTGCCTTGGAGCATGCCTTGGGTGGGAGGTCTTCGTGTGTTCTTGCCTTAAACATTGGGGGAGGGGAAACCCACATCATGGGCGGCAGAGGTGTGGAAGTGCCAGGGCTTGTCGTGCAGGCTGCAGAGTATCTGTGCGACGCGATGAGGGAGGGGAGGGTTGTGTCGCTTTCTGCGCAGTTTGTGCAGATCTACCGAGGACACCAGGTGACGGACCTTCTGGAGGAGCAAAACAAGGTCAGCCTCAAATTCAACGCAGGGGACGTCGATTGGGAACACTGTTCTGTCGTGGAGCTGCCTGATGTGGATGCATTTGTGAAGGTGTTTCGTGAAGGTGAGGGGAGGAGGGTGGTCAGGGAGGACCGCAGCAATGTGGTCACTTCAAGAGGGCATGTGGCCTTTTCTGTGCAGATTCGTATGAGTAGTGGTGAGGGACGGATTGTCTTTGCCGACCTGGCGGGGTTTGAGCGGTTCAACAAGACTGATCCTCATGCCCCAGCGGTCTACCGTGAAGAGGGAAAGACTATCAACGCATCGTTACTGTCTTTGAGGCAGACCGTTTGTGCCTTGTCCAAAGAGGGTAGCGTTGTCCCCTGGCGAAACACTGCGCTGACCCGTCTCCTGCAAGGTGTGCTGAGTGGGACAGGGCGTACATCAATCATTCTTGCATTGTGCGGCGATTATCAGTGGCAGGAAGCCTCGCTGGACCTGGGGGCCCAGGCAATGAGGCTCACACCCATCACGAAGCTAAAGCCACCACTGTAGGTGGCGTTTTGGTATTCTCGTTTTGTGGCTTTGTTTGTCCCAAGGGTGCTGACATCCTACTGCAAAACGTACTCCTTCTATTTGCTGTCTTTTAAGGATCCTGTTGTTTTGTTTTGCTCTTTTATTGAGGTGATCCAGCGCACACTTTTCCACACTTTTTCACACCGTGAAAATGTGTGAAATCAAGTGAAAATATGTGAAACCAAGTGAAAATGTGTGAAACCATGTGAAAATACCAAGTTTTTTTTCTGGAGGAATCCACACAGAGTGCGTGAAGCAGTTTTTTTTTTTCACTTTCGTACACACTTTTTCACACCGTGAAACCAAGTGAAAATGTGTGAAAAAGCGTGAGACTGGATCACCTCTTTTATGCGCCTCACGAACCCACCCATCCTAGCTAGGGTACGATACATACGAAGCACATAAATACCCGTTGATCCCATCAACGTTATCCAGAGACAGAGAGAGAATCCCCTGGGTGATAAAGGCCTTTCAATAGTGTCAATTGCATTCTGTCTTTTCTAAAAAAGTGTTCTCAAAAAGCCCCCCCTTCTTCTTTCATTTATGCAGACTGATCGAGTGGAAGCGGGAGTTGAGCATATCAGATAGTAACCTCGAAATGGATGGAGGACTGCATGGTTGGGGTGTCCACCCACGGTACACGGTCATTGTACCAAAGGTACACGAGAGGGCTGTTGTATTTCAAGTCCATGCTGTCTTTGTTGTCCCTCTCCTTCTGTATTCCACAGAAATTTGTTTTTCATTTCAAAACCCCTTCACAGTTTCCTCACGCTCCTTCTAATACTCTAACCACCCACCTCTTTTCAATGGATGTTCACGTTGCACAGCATCCATCTGGAGTGATGTGCACTTTGGAGTCTTCTGAAGACGAGGTAGTAGCGAGCTTGAAGAAGAAGGCTGTGGAAGCGTTGGGTGTGACGACGGGATTGGGTGGGATGTGTTTGAGGGTGGGTGGACCAAACGGGGATGTATTGGATGACAGCACTGCGCTGCGCCTGACGGGCATCTCGTCTGGCGACGTTTTAACGCTCACAAGAAAGGAAGCACCAACCGCAGACTTCTCCTCCCGCCGTTGTCTTGTCTTTGGGAAGGTAACACACCCTGGCGGCTCCCTTTCAGTGCACAACGACTCCGTCCATGTGAACAGCAGAGTGTACAGACTTGATGCTGTGTTCCCCCCTTCAGCCAGCCCTGAGGAACTGTTTCGTGGCACGACCCTGCCTGCCTTGGAGCATGCCTTGGGTGGGAGGTCTTCGTGTGTTCTTGCCTTAAACGTTCCTGGGGGAGGGGAAACCTACCTCATGGGCGGCAGAGGTGTGGAGGTGCCAGGGCTTGTCGTGCAGGCTGCAGAGTATCTGTGCGACGCGATGAGGGAGGGGAGGGTTGTGTCGCTTTCTGCGCAGTTTGTGCAGATCTACCGAGGACAGGTGACGGACCTTCTGGAGGAGCAAAACAAGGTCAACCTCAAATTCAACGCAGGGGACGTCGATTGGGAACACTGTTCTGTCGTGGAGCTGCCTGATGTGGATGCATTTGTGAAGGTGTTTCGTGAAGGTGAGGGGAGGAGGGTGGTCAGGGAGGACCGCAGTAATGTGGTCAGTTCAAGAGGGCATGTGGCCTTTTCTGTGCAGATTCGTATGAGTAGTGGTGAGGGACGGATTGTCTTTGCCGACGTGGCGGGGCTTCAGAGGTTCAACAAGACTGATCCTGCAGATGTCTGCCGTGAAGAGACAAAGGCTATCAACGCATCGTTACTGTCCTTAGGGCACACCGTGTGTGCCTTGGCGAAAGGGGAAAGCTTTATCCCCTGGCGAAACAGTACGCTGACCCGTCTCCTGCAAGGTGTGCTGAGTGGGACAGGGCGTACATCAATCATTCTTGCATTGTCCGGCGATTATGAGCAGCAGGAAACCTCGCTGGACTTCGGGGCCCAGGCAATGCGGATAGCATCAATCTCGAAGCTAAAGCCACCACTGTAGGTGACGTTCTGGTATTCTTGTTTTGTAGCTCCTGCCAAGAAAACTCGTGGCTTGCTATCTTGTGATAGTTATTTCGTGATGGTCGTCGAAGTGTTTGCAGCAATTGTTGACACTTTCTTTTCTAGACACCCCTTTTGTGAAGACCCTCTCCCAAGGTACGTGCCTTTCATCCATAAGGTAGCTGCGGTACAGTGGGACAGGCGGAGGTGTGCCTGCTATCAATAACTATTCCTTTTTTGTTTTGCTCTTTTATGCGCCTCACGAACCCATCCTAGCTAGGGTACGATCCATCCGAGATATATACCTGTTGATCCCATCAACGTTATCCAGAGACAGAGAGAGAATCCCCTGGGTGATAAAGGCCTTTCAATAGTGCCTACTGTATTCCAGTGAGAAAAATACTGCTCCCAAAAAGCCATCCTTTTTCTTTCATTATGCGCACTGAGGACACGCATGGTTGGGGTGTCCACCCACGGTACACCCGGTCATTGTACCAAAGGTACACGAGAGGGCTGTTGTATTTCAAGTCCATGCTGTCTTTGTTGTCCCTCTCCTTCTGTATTCCACAGAAATTTGTTTTTCATTTCAAAACCCCTTCACAGTTTCCTCACGCTCCTTCTAATACTCTAACCACCCACCTCTTTTCAATGGATGTTCACGTTGCACAGCATCCATCTGGAGTGATGTGCACTTTGGAGTCTTCTGAAGACGAGGTAGTAGCGAGCTTGAAGAAGAAGGCTGTGGAAGCGTTGGGTGTGACGACGGGATTGGGTGGGATGTGTTTGAGGGTGGGTGGACCAAACGGGGATGTATTGGATGACAGCACTGCGCTGCGCCTGACGAGCATCTCGTCTGGCGACGTTTTAACGCTCACGAGAAAGGAAGCACCAACCGCAGACTTCTCCTCCCGCCGTTGTCTTGTCTTTGGGAAGGTAACACACCCTGGCGGCTCCCTTTCAGTGCACAACGATTCCGTCCATGTGAACAGCAGAGTGTACAGACTTGATGATGTGTTCCCCCCTTCAGCCAGCCCTGAGGAACTGTTTCGTGGCACGACCCTGCCTGCCTTGGAGCATGCCTTGGGTGGGAGGTCTTCGTGTGTTCTTGCCTTAAACGTTCCTGGGGGAGGGGAAACCTACCTCATGGGCGGCAGAGGTGTGGAGGTGCCAGGGCTTGTCGTGCAGGCTGCAGAGTATCTGTGCGACGCGATGAGGGAGGGGAGGGTTGTGTCGCTTTCTGCGCAGTTTGTGCAGATCTACCGAGGACAGGTGACGGACCTTCTGGAGGAGCAAAACAAGGTCAGCCTCAAATTCAACGCAGGGGACGTCGATTGGGAACACTGTTCTGTCGTGGAGCTGCCTGATGTGGATGCATTTGTGAAGGTGTTTCGTGAAGGTGAGGGGAGGAGGGTGGTCAGGGAGGACCGCAGCAATGTGGTCACTTCAAGAGGGCATGTGGCCTTTTCTGTGCAGATTCGTATAAGCAGTGGTGAGGGACGGATTGTCTTTGCCGACCTTGCGGCGCTTGGGCGGTTCCACAGGCCGGATCCTGTTCCTGGTGCCCATGCTATCTCCCTAGTAGAGACACAGGCTATCAACGCATCGTTACTGTCCTTGAGGCAGATCGTTAATTCATTGGCCAAAGAGGAAAGCTTTATCCCCTGGCGAAACAATACGCTGACCCGTCTCCTGCAAGGTGTGCTGAGTGGGACAGGGCGTACATCAATCATTCTTGCATTGTCCGGCGACTGTGACCAGCAGGAAGCCTCGCTGGACCTGGGGGCCCAGGCAATGAGGCTCACACCCATCACGAAGCTAAAGCCACCACTGTAGGTGGCGTTTTGTTGTTCTCGTTTTGTGGCTTTGTTTGTCCCAAGGGTGCTAACATCCTACTGCAAAACGTACTCCTTCTATTTGCTCTCTTTTAAGCATCCTGTGAAGAAAAGTCGTGTCTTGCTCTCTTGTGGGGTTATTTGCTGGTAGTCTATAATGAAACGAAGTGTTTGCAACTTTCAGCTTCTCTTATTGTTGATGGTGTGTCCGTGTGTGGCATGCATCTTCAAGCTTTGTTCCGCAAGGTGACTAAGCAGGAGAGGCTAAGGTTCTTCTTCTTACTCTTCTTTGGAAGGTGTCCACATCTCTTTTTCCCCTTTGTCATTCTCACTTTCCCCCTTTTTTTTCACTTTACCTTAGTGAAATACTGACCAATGATGATGAAGTGAATAAAGCACGGCTTCGCAAATATATTTAATAATAGTTTTTTGAAAAAAGTTCAATATTTTAATATTTTCAAAAAGTACGTGTAAAAAAAGCAAAAATATTAAAAATATTGATAAATATTGATTTATTTTGTATGGTATTTTGCAGTGGGAAAATAGTAAAATATTGATCAATATATTGAAAATATTGATCAATATTTTCAATATATTGATCAATATTTTCCAATATTTCAATATTTATCAATATTTTCAATATATTTCAATATTTGTCAATATTTATTAAAATATTGATCAATATATTTACGGAAACCACCACAGTAAAATTGCACATAAAATTTACCAATATTTACCGATATTTCAATATTTATCAATATTTTCAATATATTGCAATATTTGTCAATATTTATTAAAATATTGATTATTTTTTTCCAAAATATTGATTCAATATTTTTAATAATAATCATATTTCAATATTCATCAATATTTAAAATATATTGAATATATTTGCGAAGCCGTGTAAAGAGATGAAAAAGGGGAAAATGGGACCAAGTTTAGACACCCCTTTTGTGAAGACCCTCTCCCAAGGTACGTGCCTTTCATCCATAAGGTAGCTGTGGTACAGTGGGTCAGGCGGAGGTGTGCCTGCTATCAATAACTATTCCTTTTTGTTTTGCTCTTTCATGCGCCTCACGAACCCATCCTAGCTAGGGTACGATACATCCGAGATATATACCTGTTGATCCCATATCAACGTTATCCAGAGACAGAGAGAGAATCCCCTGGGTGATAAAGGCCTTTTAATAGTGTCAATTGCATTCTGTCTTTTCCAAAAAAGTGTTCCCAAAAAGCCCCCCCTTCTTCTTTCATTTATGCAGACTGATTGAGTGGAAGCGGGAGTTGAGCATATCAGATGGTAACTTCGAAATGGACTATAGGACATGAATGGTTGAGGTCCCACTTGGTCATTGTACCAAAGGTACATTGTTCACGAGCGGGTTATTGTATTTCGAGCCAACTTTTCTTTTCAAATACACCCTCTGTACCTTCTTTTCGTTTAGAAAAGAAAGTATATGAAATAACAAACATACCACTTTGTGAACGGAAAAATGTCAACGCCGTTCACTCACCTCCCCTCCGCAACACCTTTTCAAAACAAACTTTCAAAACCCCCCCAACAGAACGCTTCACACAGTACAATGGCCACTCCTACTAGAGACGCGATCCGCGTTGCGTTTGAAATATTCGATGCATCAAACACAGGTGCACTTGAGCTTGAGGATGTTGAGCTCGCCCTGAAGGCGCTTGGCTTCAAGTTCAACAAAATACAAACCCACGACGCAATTATGTCCGCCTGCAACGTCGATGAGGTAGACAACAACACCCGCGTCAGGTACCACCCCTTTCCCCCCTCCCATCCATTATTTCAGTTTTCTTTTTGCTTATAGTGTTATTAGAAACTGAACTTAATTAGCCAACAGTAAATTTGCCCCTCACGCTTTTTCCTTTTTGAATCATTTCCCTCCCCCCCAATCAATTTATTATGTGCACCACCCAGGGGTAAGATCCTAAATGGCTTCCTAAAATGGCTGCGGTCAACGAAAAAAGACTCAGTGGTAGATTAGTGAGGACAAATCAAGTGGCAAAAATGTTAGTTTAGTTTTGCCACTTCTTTCAAAAAGAATCCCCGTTATATGTGATTAGCAATACGAAGAGGTTGTGATTCAAAGGAGTGCTAAACACATAGTCCTAGGTGACTTTGCCTTCTTTTGGAGATTTTTTTTTTTCTTTCTGTAAATTATTTGCCTTACTAATGAACCATGATAGTGAGTTCTTCATGAATGATCCTGCAGGGTTCACCACACAAAGCAACCTTTACGATGGTTTGCTTCCTACTGCCACAGTACCACGTTCAATTCCTCCCCCCCCCCCCTTTGCAGCTACCCTGAGTTCGAGAAGCTTGTGCAGGAGAAGTTCCAGGCGCAGGCAGGACCCCGCCCCGAGGCACAACGCGCGTTTAACCTCTTCTCCGAGGACAAAACCGCCATCAGCGCTGACGACATGGGTATGACTTGAATGATTTCCCACATCTTTTATTTTAAAATTTGGACAAAAAAAATACCATTTTTTCTCTCTCCCCGATTGCCCAAGGCGTAGGCGGGTTTAGTACAACGTATTTGATGTCCCTTGTTGCGAAAGACCAGAGGGTCTTGACGTGGTAACTCCGGTATCACTTCGATGAGTGTAGTGTAGTGGAGTTCATCTTCGGGTGTCTGCACTAAAACAACTAAGTTTTCATGCAACAAAAAAAAAAAAACTTTATAAAAAAACCCCACTGGTCGCATAGTACCCCATAAAAGGCTTTGTTAAGAAGTTCCTATCCCGCCAACACCATTCAACGTCCTTCTATTACAGTTGAAGTCGCAAGAGTGCTTGGAGAGGACGTCAATGTTGTGCGCCCGAAGCTTGAGCACTTTGTTGACGTGGCCAGCGCTGGAGGCAAAGGCATCAATGTCACACAATGGATGCAAATCATGAACGTAAAGCAGGTGACTGAGGTGGCTGAACCGGAGGTCGAAGTCGAGGAGTACTGAACGCACCCTGCACAAAAAAACACCTGAAAAAAAAGCTCAAAAAAAGCTCAAAAAAAAGAGGAACACCATTAGGTGTTTACACTCATACAAAAAAAACCAAGGTTTCCAAAAGGGAAACAAAATCCTGCAAGGGGAAAAGGGCATCAATGATGACCCAACATTAGATTTTTTTTTAAACGTTTTGAAGAAAAGTGGATGAATTCTACTTCTTCTTCCCCCTTTTATTGGGAAAATGATTTTTTGTCAATGATTCAAAATTTGGGTGGAGTAAAGACAGTGCAGGGTACGTACACGAACGGTCAGCTATGTAATGGCATGTAAAAATCGATACGTGGAAAAACCACTTCGAAGCTAGAAAAAGAAATACAAAAAAAAAAAAGACAAAAAACAAAAAAAAACTATAGTGGAGCTCATCCTTCGAGTGTCTCCCTTTCAGTGCAGCTTATGGGTTTGACACCCTAAGCCTTGCACACGTGTTAGACTCCTTGGTCCGTGTTTCAAGACGGGTTTCTACGTATTTTACAACCAAGTTTTCTATAAAAAAAAAATTGTTGTGTGCACGTTTAGGAAAGGCAACTTCCTATTAAGCCCACCGACTCCATTTTCCTGGAGCTTCCAGGACCGTACATTGCTCCGTTCCCCTAAAAGGAATGGTACAAAAATGACAGTGGAGATTGCACAACTGAGGCAACTACACTACTCCAACAATTTATCAAAAAAAAAGTTTTCAAAAAAAAAAAAAACAACAATATCGCTAGAAGTTTACATGCATCCTGCTGCGTTCCTTTGACTTCCTCAGAGAGGAGAATATTGTGCGGTTCGCACAAACGGTCCTCTCCCAAGACGTTCTTTTCTTGTTATCCGCGCTACCCCCCCCTCTTCTCTGTCTCAATTTGAAAGACGACCCAATTTGACAGTGGGGGCATCATCTTAGTAGGATGTCATCACTAAAAAGAAAAATAGTGAAGTTCATCTTCGGGTGTCTACACTAAAACAACCAAGTTTTCAAGAAAAAGAAAAAGAAAAATGAAGTTTTCAGACAAAAAAATGGATGTCAGAAGGCTGTAGTTACATCGAAGAGAAGAAGGAAAAAAACCCAGCAACATAGTGCAACACAGATATCGAAGTTTTTTTTAAAAAAAAATTAATGGTGCTTTCGGAAATCGGTATCGACCCCCCCCACCGGAGCACCAAGTATACAAAAAAGTAAAAAAAATCTCTCCTGTAGCAAAAATATTTTTTTCACACAACGTTTTTTTTTTTGCTGTTTTTTTTGCTTTTCATTATTTTTTTTTTATTTTTTTTGGTAGCAACGTTCACTGCCTAATACCAGAGGCTACTATTTTTTTTTTTGCTTCCCTTTTTTACAAAAAAAAGTTATTGTGTTGCACAGTGAAGCACACACTCATCATTTTCAATATCCTCCTATGATGATGGGTGTGTGTTCTCTTAGGGTTCGTCCGATTGGTTCGTTTCTTTTTTTTTTCTTGGAGTGAAGGCACCATTTAAAAAAAAAAACAAAAAAGAGGGGAAAAGAAAGACAAAATCTGTCTTTTTCTGTTTATATGATATGCAAGAAGAAAACAATATTTGCGCACCTCTCATTCATTTGCACACTGATCTACCCTTCCCGCTTCCAAGGTAAAAGCCATCCTCCTCCCCAACGCCCCCCAGGTACCACAACAAAGCAGAACACATGATGCATGGGGGTAGGTGTGCTCTGTGGCTTTTGTTTTTAACACTGTTCCGAGAAACGGCGGCGTGTCAGGACTACACACTGTCCGGAGGTGATGTGTGGAATATTGATGGTGCAACCTGCGACGATCTCGAGCTGATTCCCGACAGCTGCGACAGCGAAGAAGAGGACGAGGACGGGTGGTACACTGCGTACGACGCATGCTGCTTCTGTGGTGGTGGCTTCGAGACCGACGCACCTGGTACACGGGTGCCTGCGATCTGTGTCGACCACACCTTGCAGGACGGTAGTGAGTGGCATCTCGGCAGCCGTCTTCTCACCTGTGAAGTGCTTGGGCAAGATACCGAGACAAATTGTGCGAATCGTATGACCGACCGCGACAGGATCCACACCACCCGGACCGCCTGCTGTGTGTGTGGTGGTGGTGCCTTTGCCACGCGGCCACCAGAAACAGCGGAGCCGCTCTTCCCGCCCACACCTGCGCCCCCAACAGAGGTGCCCGTCGTGCATCCCTGCACGGACCACGTGCTCTCGGGTGGCTCGCCCTGGGTGCACTCTAATCTGGGGAAGACATGTGCCGATGTGGTCGACGATCCGCCCCTCTGTAACGCACCTGGCACAGATGCAGAGATGCGCTTCACGACGAAGCAGGCGTGTTGTGAGTGTGGGGGTGGGGTGGCAACGGCTGCACCGGATACAGCGGTGCCAACAGACGCGCCAACAGGTGTGCCTACAAGCGTACCTACAAGTGTACCGACAGCTGTGCCGACAGGTGTGCCGGCAGGTGTGACAAGTGTGCCAACAGCTGTGCCAACGGCCGCACCGACAGATGCACCGGTAGGTGTGACAAGTGTACCGACAAGTGTGCCAACCGACGTGCCAACGGCCGCACCGACAAGCGCACCGACAGATGCCCCTTCATTAGACACCCAGGCACCGACAGCAGCACCCACCCCGCCCACCGACGCACCCGACTCTAACTGCTCGGACCACACTCTCCTTGACGGGTCGGAGTGGGAGCACAAGAACAGCCACGTTACATGCGAGGATGTGGCAGGCAACACTGCCCTGTGCCGCGCACGGGGCAAGGACGCCGACGGCAACTACACTACAGCCGAGGCGTGCTGCGTGTGTGGGGGCGGGGATCGCGAGACTGCAGAGACAGCTGCACCGGCTACTGCCAACCCTACGGGCTCGCCGCTCACGACCAACTCACCGGACGCAGTGTGCGCGGACCACACACTCTTCGACGGCTCGCCGTGGACGAACGACCTCTTCCAGAAGACGTGCGAGGACGTCTCCGACGCGCTGATGCTCTGCGACATGACCGGCACCGACGTGGACGGCAACTACACTGCCTCTGAGGCATGCTGCGTCTGCGGGGGCGGCGTCACCACAGTCGCACCACAGACCATGCAGCCCACCACACACCCCACAACGGACACACCCTCCACCTCCACGGCACCAACAGACGCACCTGACGTGACCTGCTCAGACCACACCTTATCGAACGGCTCTGAATGGGTGCACGCAGGTCTAGGAACAACCTGCGACGATGCCGCTGACATGCACTTATGCAACACGAGGGGTACTGATCGGGAGAAGCTGTTCACTCTGGCAGAAGCGTGCTGTGTGTGTGGTGGCGGGCTTCGTGCGACAGACGCCCCTGACACGGACACACCGGAGACAGCAGCGCCACCTACAGCAGAGCCGACCGAAGCACCTAAGACACTCCCGCCACGTACATTAGCACCTAAAACAGATGCGCCCCCAACGGCAGAGCCGACCGCTGCACCACCGACAGCAGTCCCCACCAGGGCCCCGCCGACACCGTCGCCTCCTACTCCAGCACCTCCGACAGCACAGCCCACGTTGTCCCCAACACAGTCGCCACCCACCCCGGCCCCGGACACAGCAGTGCCAACAGCAGCACCACCCACTACGTCTCCACCAACACCGTCGCCCCCAACACCATCCCCACCGACACCAGCTCCGGACACACCAGCACCACCCACGGTGGTCCCCTTCTCCGCCTCTCCTGCGACGCTCACCCCAACCGCAACACCACCAACAACCATTCCAGACACCTTTGCACCGAAGACGCTGTCACCTCCTACTGACAACCCTGCGACTGTTGCACCGGAAACTAACGCACCAGAGACCGCTGCACCTATTACACGGGCCCCAGAGACTCAAGCACCGAAGACGTCTGCACCGCAAACGGACGCTCCAATGACAGATGTCCCTCAGACAAACGCCCCTGAAACGAGACCGCCAAGAACATCACCTCCACGGACAGATGCTCCGGTCACCATAGTACCTACGACATCACCGAATACCATAGGGGAGGTGACGTGGTGTGACAACGATGCTGGCTGCACAGAGTATGGAGATACTGCTGCAGTTTGCACCTCAGGACGGTGCGTCTGCTCGGACGGATACTACAACCCGGTTAGCCGTGCGTCGCAGGAAACACTCTACGTTTGCGTCGCCTCTGATTCGGAAACACGGAGGGACGTAACGCTTCGCTTGGTATGGGATGTTTCCTGCGATGCATCAACCAGAGATGTGGAAAGCGCGGTATCAACGGCGATTGAGTCTGCTACCAAGGGGAGAGTGGGATCGCTTACTGTCTCTTGCGGGTCAACCATCTATGTGGTAGGGGTGAAGGATGCAGACGTAGTTGCAGTACTAGAAAACGATTTGGCCGCAGAGATTGCAGACAGTCTGCGTTCTTCCACTGCTGCCGTTAATGCGGGGTTTGTTGGGAAAATGAGCGTCTCGACTTCGGTAATTCAGAGCGTTCACTGTTCAGTGCCTGGTGCATCCCAGGTTATGATGGTGTTAGGAAAATGCACGGCAACAGCATGTCAGTCAGGGTACACCCTCACGTCGTCTGAATGTGTTGAAGATACAGGAGGTACTACTGTGCTTTCAAACGGTGCGGCGATAGGGGTGATAGTGGGAGGAGTGCTGTGCGCGATGGTGGTGGGGTTCACGGTGTTCGTGTTGTACCTAAGGAGGAAGGAACGGGATGAGGATGAGGAGGAGGAGGAGAAGACAGCTCACGAGAAGAGCGCGAATGTGGTATGATGTTTTCTTGGGTGATGGATTGGGGGGGAGTGAGAGAGAGAGAGGGGGGTTTTTTGTGCGAGAAATAACCAATTATTTTTTCTCCCCGTTTATCGTCTTTTGAGCAAAGAGTAAAGAGTTTATCGAGTTTCCCTGTGGGAGTTGTGAGCCTGCTAAAGCAGGGGGGTGATATTATTTTCTCTTGAATTAGCTAAATTCTAAAACGGATTAGCAGGTCATAAAATTGGTTTCCCAGTAAATAATAACCGAATTTTGATGTGGCTGGAGTCTAAAAAACCAAAATAATAAAAAATGATTTTACCGTCATCTCCTGGAGAGTCGGTTTCTTTTACAGTGGTTTTGTTTGCCGCTACAAACCCCACACCACCACCACCACCACCCCCCGCTCACAGGACAGCAAAGAACCCATCGACGAGGAATGGAACGCTGCAGCAGGGAAGCCCGAATGAGGACAATATTTTTTTTTTTAAAAATAATCCCCTTATCCGGCCTCTTTCCGCCGAGCGCCTTCTTCCACACCTGGTGGGCGTCAAGTCTGTCAAGCCTATCACAGGCAGAAGAGGGGAAGGATTGCGACCTTCTACCTCTAAGATAGATGTGTGTGCACGAGAGGCACATTCGTCTTTCAAGTTTTCTTTTCTTTTTTTTTTTTTTTTTTTTTTTTTTTTTTTTGAAAAGTGCTCTCTGGGGTTCGATAACCCGCGGAGAACCAGCCAATGGACGATGAGGTGTTTTGCACCTTTTCAACTTCTCTTTTTTTTGCGCCTCAAACCTTGGGGATACTGTTGTTGTCGAACGAATTGGGTTGACTCTTCAGAAAAACTCGGTCAAGCGATTTTATTTTTCGTGCTTTCATCCGGATGGCTGGCATCGTACAGTGGGTTAGTCGTGCCTGCATCAACAACTACACCCCAAGCAAAGTGGCTTGGTATCGTGCTGGAGTTGTAGGGGTGATTTGTACGTATTTAGGCAGTTTTCTTAGAAGAGGAACATTTACCCAGTATAAGAATATATTCAATCAGAAAAGCGAAAGTGATCAGAAAATGATCGAAAGTGCGCCAGGCTCGATCAGGATTTGACCGAATCCTTGCAAAAAAAAAAAATTCGAAGAAATCCTGTACTAGGGTCTTGTATTCTAATATACATTTTTTTTATGGAAGCGATCAATGTAAAAGGGGTCTTGTTTTGTGTTCAGCCGGGTCTTGTATCCCAGTAGATACGGCAACAAAGAAGCGCACCTCTCAACAGTATGACAGTGAATTGCAATACAAAACAAACAGAAGTAGCAAAAATAAAAAAACAAAAACAAACAAACTTTCAAGCCCCCAGATAGATGCGATACCATGATTTTCTTTTATACCACTTTGTGAGTAAACCGGGAAGAAAAAAAAATATTGAAAACGAAAAAAAAGATAATGTAGATGGATGACAGCGGTCGTTGCCCCGTCTACCGTCTAGTCTTTGTATTCTGTTGGGCAGAAGGGGTGGGTGGGTGGGTGGGGGAGATGAGAGAGAGAGAGTGAGTGGTACCTGTGTGGCTGTGTGTATTGTGCTATTGTGATGTATCACAGAATTCAGACCAGTCTATCCTTTTTGATGGCCTTCCTGATGGTAAAGTAAAGAAAATAATACATTGTGACACACACACGGTGACCATGTGAACCGGGTAACATGCCATTTTTTCAACTTACCTTCCTTCACCCCCCCTGTAAGGGTAACCGTAGGTGAAGTAAGGTATAGTATTGAAATCGATGTGGGGGGGGAGTAAAGGGTCAATATTACAAACCCGGATTTTGAGGAAAATTTTGGCCAAAAATGGGCCCCACGTATAAGGAACCGGGCTCATATTTCTCAAAATTTAAGTGGTCAAAAAATTGTCCAATTTTCGAGATTGACCCCACCACTGCACGGGCGGAGCCCAAAAACGCAAATAAGGACCCTTTTTAATTTGTTCTCTTGAAATGTGTAATTTCAAGTTTTCTAGAAAAAAATAACAACTGATCCTACAAGGGTTGAAGGAAGGTGTGTGGAAAACAACAACAAAACAAGGAATTGCTAAGAAAAAGAACGAGGTGTGCTGTGGGAAACTCCGCGCGATTTTCGAAACCAACATAGCAGCCTGGCGCTTTGCTGGGTGGTGCTGATGCGCATGGTGTGATCGACGACAGTTGGTCGTCTGTGTTCCTTGCGCACTCCTCCTCCGGCGACGATGAGTGGGAGGCTGGACGACAACGAGGTGGAACACGCCGACCATCGATCGAGCAAATGGTGCTGGACGAAGAGGGGTCTGAGGATGACAGCCCCCGTTCTTGAACGTTTCAAGTGCAGGCGTCCCAGTGGTTGTGGCAGCGTTTTCGCATACCTGCAGAAGAGCAGAGTGTAGATTATTTCTACAGGGCGGTGTTCAGGAGTGTGGGTCCCCCCATAACCACAGCACACCCCGTTTTTTTTCCGATAGCAATTACTTGTTTTTTGTTGCGTCAAAACAGTGCCATGTTGAGTACCCTTCTTACTTTGTGGGCGGAAAGTGTCAACGTCGTTCACTCACCCCAACCGTGCTCCACAACGCAACACCACCACCCAAACAGGTGAGAGATGTACGTGTGTGTGGAAGCGTCAACGCA
This sequence comes from Rhynchopus sp. YZ270_cl-10, assembly GCA_964035575.1. NCBI lineage: Eukaryota > Euglenozoa > Diplonemea > Diplonemida > Diplonemidae > Rhynchopus > Rhynchopus sp. YZ270_cl-10. The sequence continues at coordinate 631,858 of OZ037846.1, read as the reverse complement.
TCAAACAACTACAAGAAAGGGTGAGGGAACGACAAGACATGACACTTTTACATGAAATGCATGTAAAAAAAAAATCGCGCAAAAAATTGTTATTTAGCATGTTACCGGGGTACATGGTCACCGATAGGCGAGGAGATAAGGTTGGTTATTTCCTTCTTTGCGCGCAATATAAACCATATTATTCCCTTTCATTTTTTTTTTTCCCAAGGTGACCACGCACAAGAAGCTTAGATTCATCTTATAAACTTTCCTTGTTTTTTTTTACTTCATTTTTTAAATCGTAGCTGCTATCCCGTGATAGTCTAAAATCAAACATTTTTTTTTTTTTCAGTGCCCTGCGTCCGCCGATGCACGGTGAGGTGTTTTGCAATCACAACTTCTTTTTTTTTTACTTCATTTTGGAAAGAAAGGGTGCATGTGTTTTGAAGATGTCTACCCTTTTGAATACTACTGTATAATTCTTAAGACTGAAACAGGGTAAAAGTTCGAAACCAATCTACTGAAAGTTTCAATTTATGCAAGGAAACAGTTTATTTTTCCCCTTTCACATTTTTGCAACAAGAAATTTAAAAAAAAAAGATGGGTTGTTGTTGTTTTTTATACACTTCCCTAATGCTTTCAAATTTTATTTGAAAGTATATGAATTTGTTTACTTCATTTTGGAAAGAAAGGGTGCATGTGTTTGACCCTCTCAAATACTTTCAATTCTGTGAACTGAAAGTATATGAATCTAATTCATCTTGAAAAATGACGCCCCCGCTTTTTTTATTTCCCTCCTAGTCTATAAATTCCTCTTCTTTTGTACCAGGGGATTTTTTTTTTTTTTTAAAGGTGACTAAGCACCTGAGGATGGGAATTATCTTGCAACCATTTTTATGTATTTGAACCCAACGTTTTGTGTGTAAAATCGTGCACTGTAGAAGGGGCATTAAAAAAAAAAAAAACCTTCTGTGCACAGATGAAATCAGTATTGCTGTGTGAACTTATGTTGGCCCTCTGGACTACACAGTAGCGCAAGGTTCAATAAAAATGACGTACGGTATGTTGCTGGGCATAAACTCGTTCCCCCTCCTAGTGGGTTTGGCTGAAGTTCGTTTCTACATTTGTTCTGGTTTTGCCCATTTTTTTCGTGCGTAAAACTCTGCTTTTTCTTCTTCCTATGTTAGACATATTGGAAGGCGTGTTGTTGCGTTGAATGGAATGTGTTGGGGGGTTTTTATTTATTTATTTTTGGAAAAAAAAAATATACAGGCTATATCCTCTAGATTCTGAATATGCTTTTTTTTTCTGGATTTGCAAATTTTTTTTTGAAGTTTTGAGTACCCCCCCTACGGACTGCACCGACAGTTAACGGTGCGAAAGCTCGGGATGGATGAGAGTATTTCCCCCCCAGGAAAATTTTTCTCGTTTTTTTTGTTGTATTTTTCCAACAAAAAAAATCCCGATTTAGGATATAGCCTGAAAATATATTCACACAAAAGAGCTGATAGACCAACTGTCCATCTTTCTTTCAAGAGAATGTATCTGGGTCATTATGTTTCCCCCCCACTAGAGCTGTAGTTTAGAGAGCTCATTATCTGATTTTTTCCCCAAAAATAAAATATAAAACCCTGATCATTTCCTAGCAACACATAGCCAACCTACTGTCTGCTGTCTGCCCTGTCTTAAGCAATGCATTTGTTCCACATCCTTTTCTTTTTTTTTTTTTTTTGGTTTTGTTTCTTTGGTTTGTTTTCGTTGTTTTCCCCTTCAGTTTTTATTTTCTCCTTTGAAGGTGTTTCCTTTACACCCTCTGACCTATCTCTTACTGGGGGGGGGGCGAATAGAAGACCCTTGCCGAATACAAGACCCCGCCGAATAGAAGACCCCTTTTTTTTTGGCCGTTTTCATAAAATATATTTTAGAATAGAAGACCCTAGTGGGCTTGCGTGTAGCATACAAGACCCTAGTAGGGTCTTGTATTTAGCATACTGTAACAAAATTAATTTTTTACGCTATGCTAAATCCTAAAAGGGTCTTGTATTCAACGGACCATAAAATATTTATCGAATAATTTTATGTTTGAAAACCCCCCTAAAAAAAGCGCTGACATGGTGAATACAAGGGGGGGGTCTTCTATTCGCCCCCCCCCCAGTAAACTAAAATGCCTTTTTTTTTCCCGGCAAAAAATAATAAACAAAAGCCAAAGCAAGAGAGAAACAACCATTTTTTCTAACTACTTTTTCCCCCCTACGAAGCTTGCTTTAAAGGAGAAAATAGTATTACCAGTCGCAGGCCACGGGTACGTGGTGTGCGCGCCAAAAACCCACTTTAAAAAAATGCGTACAGGCCACTTTTTGTGTGGTAGCTGACCGTAATCGAATTTCATCAAACAAATTAACGCAAATTGTGCTACAGCATCCCCCTTCCTCTAGGTACCTTACAAAGTACTACAATGAAATACAAAACAAACAGAGTGGCAAAAACAAAAACAAAACAAACTTTCAAACTCCCCTTCCTCTAGCCCCCCCCTCTAGGCACATACGCCGAAAGCGAATTCGTACTATTCACCCTCTTTTTCTTTTCTATTCGCCCTATATTCGAATCCGAACACAATATTCAAATCTGAATATAGGACCAACGAATATGGTTCAGGAATTTTGGGCGCGCCCTTTTTCTTCTATATATTTGCTCAATATTCGGATCCTAAAATTCCTGGGTCATATTCGAATATAGGGCGAAAATAGGCGAATATGCCATATTCGGATCCGAATATAGGGTGAATACGTATTCGCCTTCGGGGGTATGTGACCCTCTCTGAGTGCTCCTCTTCTGCTTGGTCGCATAAGGGCCTTGCCTGGCATATGAGTATTCATGATCTGGTAGTCTCCCTTTCAGAGAAAAAGCAGCAATGAGCACAAAGGAGGCGTATTCCCCCCCTAAAACTTTGAGCACATATTTCAACCAAAAGCTGATGTCAAGTGATTTTGTTGAATTTAAAAAGTGGAGATTGCACAACTGTGGCAACATAACCGAGGCAACTGCACACTACTCCAACAATTTATCAAAAAAAAAAGAAAAAAAAAAAAAACAATTGGAGATGAAATGTGCAGATTGCAACACAACCGAGGCAACTACACGACTCCAACAATGTCCTCTTTTTGTTCTCAAAAGCGTATCTTCCTTCTATTTGCTCTCTTTTAAGGATCCTGTGAAAAAAAAAAAAAATGTGTCTGATATCTAGTGATAGTCTTTTATCAAACAAAATCATTTTGTTCTCGAAAAGGTGTGTGTGCGCATGATATACGCACCCATTCTTTTCAAGTTTTGCTTTTTCTTTTTCTTTTGTGTTCTGTTTTCCGTTTCGGTTGTGTGTCTTTCCCCCCTTTTTCCAACTGCAACACTACGGGGGGGCTCGATAACCCATGGAGTGTCAGTGCCTGCGTCCCAGATGAATTTGCACTTCACTTTTTTCTTTTCTCTTCAGTGTCCAGGTCGTAAGAGAGTCGATGCGTCTCGACACCACCTCTTCTTTTTTGAAACAGTGAACCAGAAGGGCCTTTCTTATCCTCACATTTATGTGTTTCTGTCTTTTTTTTTTTGACATCGAAACAAAACTAATGACGGGCCTTTTTTCTTCTTCTCTTTTTTCTTTTTTTTTTTTTTTTTTTTGGTTTTTTTTTTTGGTTTTTTTTTGTTTGCAGTGTCTGCTCTCCGCCGATGAAAGGTGGAGAGCTGTTTGCACTCTCAACTTTCTCTTTCCCAACAACCCCCTTTGTGCAATCCCGTGCAACTGTTGCTGTGCGATAACGATTGTCATAAAGGCAACTAAGCACAAGAGGCTTAGGTTCATCTTATCAACCACGTTTTTCTTTTTTCTTTTCTTTTTTTTTTGATAAAACAACTTGTTGTCAATTCTAAAAAGATTGGAGGCAGCGCTGTGGGCGAACAAAAGACCCGATCTTTTTTTACAGTATTACAACTGATCGTCCAAGATTTGGGTATTTATTTTTTGGGGGTAATGTGACGACTCTTCTTGGACTCCAAAAGAGTACTGTATTTTTTTTATGTCGTTGCAAAAAGAGTTCAAAAAATAAGCTAACTCCCTTGCACAATCTGCATATCATACATTCCATGGTTCTCCGTATAGAAAAGCCTGTTTGTGGAGCCAGTTTAAAGTGATAAAAAATCCGCCAAAAAAATCGTGCGACCCCGGAATTTTTTCAGATCGATCCGGAAATTCACTGCCGCCCATTTTCGAGGGTCAACAATTCATGACTTGAGTCGTAAATGGAACTGTCCGTGGACACATGGATTTTATAAAATTTTTCCCCCGATTTTTTTTTCGATTTTTATTTATTTGGAAAGATCGGGTACGA
>OZ037846.1:0-22500 GCA_964035575.1 Rhynchopus sp. YZ270_cl-10 | reverse complement strand
GCGCACGCGAACGCCCCGCGGGAAGCGAATAGCTGACCGCCTGCCCAGTGTGTGAGGTGCTTACAAAAAAAACCACCTGTAAAAAAAAGTGAGGTCCTCATCACGTTTCCATGGAAGTGTCACACAAGAACGACAGGTTTTTTAGCCCGTCACCAAATCCTAAAAAACCTTAGTTTTTTAGTCTTTACTATAGAGATGTGCGCCACCCACACCACACACACTACACACCCACACACAGCACACCCACACACACCCACACACACACACACACACACCCCCTCACCACCAGGGGGATTTGACCAAAAAATCGATTTTTTTAAATAAATAGTTGCTCATCCAAAAGTGAATTTTTTGGGCTTAACGTGTTGTTTGGGGGTATTGAGGCCCAAAAAAAAATTTTTTTTCAGTCGTGTTCAGAAATTGGACTGCCAAATGACATGTGGCATTCGGCCAAAAATCCTAAAAAACCTTAGTTTTTTAGTCTTTACTATAGAGATGTGCGCCACCCACACCACACACACTACACACCCACACACAGCACACCCACACACACCCACACACACACACACACACACCCCCTCACCACCAGGGGGATTTGACCAAAAAATCGATTTTTTTAAATAAATAGTTGCTCATCCAAAAGTGAATTTTTTGGGCTTAACGTGTTGTTTGGGGGTATTGAGGCCCAAAAAAAAATTTTTTTTCAGTCGTGTTCAGAAATTGGACTGCCAAAATGACATGTGGCATTCGGCCAAAAATCAGCTTTTTTGGTCATTTTTGCCTTGTAAAACATGACACTTGTGGCATGCTTCCCAGTACAGGAAAGTGCATTGAAAAACCTGAAAAAACACATGTAATATGTGATGGTCAAAAGTGCAAGATTCCTTCGTTAATGAACTTTTTGAGTACCAGTTATACCTGGGGAATATGGTCAGATCACTCTTTTGACCATCTGGCGTTTACCACAAAAACACCACTTTTTACAGGCCACTTTACAGGCCAGTTCGTGAAGGCACGAGTGAGGTTTTTTTGTACACGTTACCGTGAGCGGGCGCGCGAAGCGCGCACGCGAACGCCCCGCGGGAAGCGAATAGCTGACCGCCTGCCCAGTGTGTGAGGTCCTTACAAAAAAAACCACCTGTAAAAAAAGGTGAGGTCCTCATCACGTTTCCATGCAAGTGTCACACAAGAACGACAGGTTTTTTAGCCCGTCACCAAATCAGCTTTTTTGGTCATTTTTACCTTGTAAAACATGACACTTGTGGCATGCTTCCCAGTACAGGAAAGTGCATTGAAAAACCTGAAAAAACACATGTAATATGTGATGGTCAAAAGTGCAAGATTCTTTCGTTAATGAACTTTTTGAGTACCAGTTATACCTGGGGAAAGATGGTCAGATCACTCTTTTGACCATCTGGCGTTTACGACAAAAACACCACTTTTTAACAGGCCACTTTACAGGCACGAGTGAGGTTTTTTTGTACACGTTACCGTGAGCGGGCGCGCGAAGCGCGCACGCGAACGCCCCGCGGGAAGCGAATAGCTGACCGCCTGCCCAGTGTGTGAGGTGCTTACAAAAAAAACCACCTGTAAAAAAAGGGAGGTCCTCATCACGTTTCCATGGAAGTGTCACACAGAACGACAGGTTTTTTAGCCCGTCACCAAATAAAGTGAGCTTTTTTTCACGCTTGCTCTTAGTAATCCTAAAAAACCTTAGTTTTTTAGTCTTTACTATAGAGATGTGCGCCACCCACACCACACACCCGCAAACCCACACCCACACACACCCACACACCCACCCACACACCCCCTCACCATCCAGAGGGGATTTGACCAAAAAATCCTAAAAAACCTTAGTTTTTTAGTCTTTACTATAGAGATGTGCGCCACCCACACCACACACACTACACACCCACACACAGCACACCCACACACACCCACACACACACACACACACACCCCCTCACCACCAGGGGGATTTGACCAAAAAATCGATTTTTTTAAATAAATAGTTGCTCATCCAAAAGTGAATTTTTTGGGCTTAACGTGTTGTTTGGGGGTATTGAGGCCCAAAAAAAAATTTTTTTTCAGTCGTGTTCAGAAATTGGACTGCCAAATGACATGTGGCATTCGGCCAAAAATCAGCTTTTTTGGTCATTTTTACCTTGTAAAACATGACACTTGTGGCATGCTTCCCAGTACAGGAAAGTGCATTGAAAAACCTGAAAAAACACATGTAATATGTGATGGTCAAAAGTGCAAGATTCTTTCGTTAATGAACTTTTTGAGTACCAGTTATACCTGGGGAATATGGTCAGATCACTCTTTTGACCATCTGTCATGTACCACAAAAACACCACTTTTTAACAGGGCACTTTTCACCTGAAAAGCCAGTTCATGAAGGCATGAGTGAGGTTTTTTTGTGATGCGTTACCGTGAGCGGGCGCGCGAAGCGCGCACGCGAACGCCCCGCGGGAAGCGAATAGCTGACCGCCTGCCCAGTGTGTGAGGTGCTTACAAAAAAAACCACCTGTAAAAAAAAGTGAGGTCCTCATCACGTTTCCATGGAAGTGTCACACAAGAACGACAGGTTTTTTAGCCCGTCACCAAATCGATTTTTTTAAATAAATAGTTGCTCATCCAAAAGTGAATTTTTTGGGCTTAACGTGTTGTTTGGGGGTATTGAGGCCCAAAAAAAAAATCCTAAAAAACCTTAGTTTTTTAGTCTTTACTATAGAGATGTGCGCCACCCACACCACACACACTACACACACACACCCACACACACCCACACACACACACACACACCCCCTCACCACCAGAGGGGATTTGACCAAAAAATCGATTTTTTTAAATAAATAGTTGCTCATCCAAAAGTGAATTTTTTGGGCTTAACGTGTTGTTTGGGGGTATTGAGGCCCAAAAAAAAATTTTTTTTCAGTCGTGTTCAGAAATTGGACTGCCAAATGACATGTGGCATTCGGCCAAAAATCAGCTTTTTTGGTCATTTTGCCTTGTAAAACATGACACTTGTGGCATGCTTCCCAGTACAGGAAAGTGCATTGAAAAACCTGAAAAAACACATCTAATATGTGATGGTCAAAAGTGCAAGATTCCTTCGTTAATGAACTTTTTGAGTACCAGTTATACCTGGGGAATATGCTCAGATCACTCTTTTGACCATCTGGCGTTTACCACAAAAACACCACTTTTTACAGGCCACTTTACACTTTACAGGCCAGTTCATGAAGGCACGAGTGAGGTTTTTTTGTACACGTTACCGTGAGCGGGCGCGCGAAGCGCGCACGCGAACGCCCCGCGGGAAGCGAATAGCTGACCGCCTGCCCAGTGTGTGAGGTCCTTACAAAAAAAACCACCTGTAAAAAAAGGTGAGGTCCTCATCACGTTTCCATGGAAGTGTCACACAAGAACGACAGGTTTTTTAGCCCGTCACCAAATTTAAGACAGTCCTGTTCAAAAAATGGACTGCCAAATGACATGTGGCATTCGGCCAAAAATCAGCTTTTTTGGTCATTTTTACCTTGTAAAACATGACACTTGTGGCATGCTTCCCAGTACAGGAAAGTGCATTGAAAAACCTGAAAAAACACATGTAATATGTGATGGTCAAAAGTGCAAGATTCCTTCGTTAATGAACTTTTTGAGTACCAGTTATACCTGGGGAATATGGTCAGATCACTCTTTTGACCATCTGGCGTTTACCACAAAAACACCTCTTTTTACCAGGCCACTTTTCACCTGAAAAGCCAGTTCATGAAGGCACAAGTGAAGTTTTTTTGTACACGTTACCGCGAGCGGGCGCGCGAAGCGCGCACGCGAGCGCCCCGTGGGAAGCGAATAGCGGACCACCTGCCCAGTGCGTGAGGTGCATACAAAAAAAAACCACCTGTAAAAAAAGAGAGGTCCTCATCACGTTTCCATGGAAGTGTCACACAAGAACGACAGGTTTTTTAGCCCGTCACCAAATTTCGCTGGAGGCGTGAAAAAAAGTTTCACTGGCGTGAAAAAAAGTTTCACTGTTTTCTGTCAGTCACAAAACCACACACTCCACCCTACAAATCATGCCAAGGACCAAGAAGAAGGAGGCTATGGAGGATCTGTATGAGACCGAGCTTCTGGCAGGGTTGAAGTCAAGCACTGCATACAAAACGGAGTGGAATAAGTTTTTACAACACAATAAAATCACGGGGCGGAAGCAGCCAAGAGAAGAACATGTGGTCTCTTACTTGACACACCTGCGCGAAGAACGCAGCTACAAAGCCAGCTCATTATGGTCGTGCTACTCTAAGCTCAACTTTATGTTCAAGACGGAGTTCGACTTTTCACTAAAGGAGTACCACCGCATCGGGCTGTTGCTGAAGACCTGGGGAAGTGACGAATCGACGAAGAAGAGCAAGACGTTTTCGAAGGGAGAAGTGGAGATGTTTCTCAAGATGAGCGAGTTGAGCGACTGCTACTGGTGTGTCCGCAAGGCTTACGTCGCGGTGTGTTTTCTGTCGGGAATGAGATGCACAGAAGCACTGATGCTTGAGATGACAAATTATCAGGAATCACCAGTGGGATACCTCTTCACGTACCAGCACTGTGCTAAGGTGAAAAAGGCCGACATGGAGCGTGGGAGGTTTGTGGTACCAAGAGACAGCATCTACTTTTGTGTGGTGGAGGAGTACCTGAACCGGCGCTCACCAGTTTCACAGGAGGGTCGCTTCTTCATCACTGGAACTAAGACGACAGCTGACAGAACTACTACTGGGACCTTTCGTGTGCAACCTCTTGGCATCAACAAAATGTACGGCATACCTGCAGAAGTCGCGAGGGTGCTTGCGCTGGACGGTTCGTACACTGGGCACAGCTTCCGCAGGTCTTCTGCGACTCAAGCCGCTGAGGCAGGAGCATCTATTGTACAGATGCAACGCCACTATGGGTGGGTCAGTCAGGCAATGCCACAAAGGTACACCGAAGTCACACAGGCCGGTCAAGTTGCGATGTCACAGCTGTTGACACAGAACAACAGTCCCCCAACTCAGACGCCACAAGAAGTCAAGATTAACATCAATGTGCAACAGAACAAACCATGATCATGAGTGCAAAAAAAAAAACCCCCCTTCTGTGATGCTCTATACACCTGCCCCCCCCCTACAGGCGAGATGAGTGGTGACATCTTGTAATTAGTACCAGTCATAGGAGGCATATATCAAAAAAAGTAACCCCTTCCCTGCTTTTGATTGATGTTCACATGTTCCCCTACTCTCATTCACACTCTCACTTACAGGTACCCACATTTTGTTCATAAAATCACTCTATTTTACGTCTCGTTTGTGAAGGATCCCAGCAAAAATATCATTTTCACTTGTAAAACAAAACTACGTATTAGTTTGAAATAAAGTGCGTTTTTTCACTTCCACGTATTTTGTCTCACTCGTGCTCTATTATTGCCCTCGCCTGCGGCTCGGGCAATAAACTCTCACTCGTGAGCCAAAATTACGTGGGCGTGAAAAAAAGTGCACTTTATTTCACGCTAATAATTAGTTATTTTTTTTGTGCTGTACAGTTTTTTTTTCTAGAAGGTAGAATGTAAATAAATTTTTTGTGAATGATTAGATGTACAGAAAACAATTTCTCTTGTCCTTTGTTTGTTTCCCACAATTTCCCACCCCCCTCACAGTTTTCTGGAGTAGCCCTGCGATTTCAGCGAATTTCACAGTGTCTCACACACCCTGTGGTGCCGGTGTTCCTTCTGCCCCGTTTGTGTTATTGTTGTTCCATTTGTTTTTCTTTTCAGTTTCTTTTCAGTGGATGATAATGTCTGTAGTCGCCCCAGTGCCTCTTAGTCATTTTCTACCTCTTACCCTCACTTTCATCTGGAAAGGGTTATCCACTGTGCTTTATTTCCCCATCGCGTTTCCTTCCCACCACCCTCACAACAAAAACTCTAAGCCTTGTAAAAAAAAAAAAAAAAAAAAAAAAAAAAAAGCTCCACAGCTCCACAGCTCCACAGCTCCACAGCTCCACAGCTCCACAGCTCCACAGCTCCACAGCTCCACAGCTCCACAGCTCCACAGCTCCACAGCTCCACAGCTCCACAGCCCACAGCTCCACAGCTCCACAGCTCCACAGCTCCACAGCTCCACAGCTCCACAGCTCCACAGCTCCACAGCTCCACAGCTCCACAGCTCCACAGCTCCACAGCTCCACAGCTCCACAGCTCCACAGCTCCACAGCTCCACAGCTCCACAGCTCCACATTTTTTTTTTTTTTTTTTTTTTTTTTTTTTTTTTTTTTTTTTTTTTTTTTTTGTGCTGTACAGTTTTTTTTTCTAGAAGGTAGAATGTAAATAAATTTTTTGTGAATGATTAGATGTACAGAAAACAATTTCTCTTGTCCTTTGTTTGTTTCCCACAATTTCCCACCCCCCTCACAGTTTTCTGGAGTAGCCCTGCGATTTCAGCGAATTTCACAGTGTCTCACACACCCTGTGGTGCCGGTGTTCCTTCTGCCCCGTTTGTGTTATTGTTGTTCCATTTGTTTTTCTTTTCAGTTTCTTTTCAGTGGATGATAATGTCTGTAGTCGCCCCAGTGCCTCTTAGTCATTTTCTACCTCTTACCCTCACTTTCATCTGGAAAGGGTTATCCACTGTGCTTTATTTCCCCATCGCGTTTCCTTCCCACCACCCTCACAACAAAAACTCTAAGCCTTGTAAAAAAAAAAAAAAAAAAAAAAAAAAAAAAGCTCCACAGCTCCACAGCTCCACAGCTCCACAGCTCCACAGCTCCACAGCTCCACAGCTCCACAGCTCCACAGCTCCACAGCTCCACAGCTCCACAGCTCCACAGCTCCACAGCTCCACAGCTCCACAGCTCCACAGCTCCACAGCTCCACAGCTCCACAGCTCCACAGCTCCACAGCTCCACAGCTCCACAGCTCCACAGCTCCACAGCTCCACAGCTCCACAGCTCCACAGCTCCACAGCTCCACAGCTCCACAGCTCCACAGCTCCACAGCTCCACAGCTCCACAGCTCCACAGCTCCACAGCTCCACAGCTCCACAGCTCCACAGCTCCACAGCTCCACAGCTCCACAGCTCCACAGCTCCACAGCTCCACAGCTCCACAGCTCCACAGCTCCACAGCTCCACAGCTCCACAGCTCCACAGCTCCACAGCTCCACAGCTCCACAGCTCCACAGCTCCACAGCCCACAGCTCCACAGCTCCACAGCTCCACAGCTCCACAGCTCCACAGCTCCACAGCTCCACAGCTCCACAGCTCCACAGCTCCACAGCTCCACAGCTCCACAGCTCCACAGCTCCACAGCTCCACAGCTCCACAGCTCCACAGCTCCACAGCTCCACAGCTCCACAGCTCCACAGCTCCACAGCTCCACAGCTCCACAGCTCCACAGCTCCACAGCTCCACAGCTCCACAGCTCCACAGCTCCACAGCTCCACAGCTCCACAGCTCCACAGCTCCACAGCTCCACAGCTCCACAGCTCCACAGCTCCACAGCTCCACAGCTCCACAGCTCCACAGCTCCACAGCTCCACAGCTCCACAGCTCCACAGTTCCACAGCTCCACAGCTCCACAGCTCCACAGCTCCACCTGTTGCTGTGCTGGGAAGCATGCCAGCAGTACCAATTCTAAAAAACCTTAGTTTTTTAGTTTTTACTTTAGAGGTGTGCGCCACCCACCCACACACACCCACACACACCCACACACATACTGTAAACTTGTTTAAGTAGCTTTGCTACGCCAGGGGGGTCTCTAGGATAAAATATGTCGCGAATAAGAAAGTCTTTTCCCCCTCCCCCTTTTTCGCTATGGATATATTTTTTTTTTTTTTTTTTTTTTGCGCGTACCATTTCTCTATTGCTACGTGCCCTTTTGTTGTTATTGCTTACCACTTGCTTCGGCAAGGTTGGTTGAGGACGTTACGGGGAAATCTCACCACCACCTTCATCAGTATTTTGTGTTGTGTTTCCCCAGTCTCGCCCTCATGACCACTATGGATGAAGCGCTGGAGTCGCTCAGGGCCAAGAGTGGGTCACGGTCGTTCCGGATGTCGCGAGATGTTGCGAACATCGTTGCGGATTCGTCGGACGCCGTGAAGTCTGCACTGGGAAACGCCTGGGAGTCCGTCACGGGCGCGCTGTGCGTCCGGACGTTTGAGGATTTCCGGGGGGAGAAGGAAGATTTCGGGGAGGAACACGTGCGCGCTGCGTTGGCACGCGTCACGGGAACTGTGCCCTCGGACTGGACAGATGTTCCCTGTCTGCGTCTTCTATTGCTCCTTGGAGTCCTCCGGAAGAGGCTGGGAGACGAGCTTTTTGGAGCTGTCGTGAGGGAGGGCGACGCCGAGCTGCCTCACTCCCCCGAAGTGCCTACCCCTCCCGCCTCCGTGAACACCGTTGCTGAAGCGTTTGCGGCGGAGAGCGTGAGAGACGCAGAGAGGGACGAGGAGCGCGAACGCCTCACCGTGCACTTCACCCCTCGTTCCAACACACAACACCCTGCCCCCCCCGCCCCCCCCCTCCCTACACATGAGGACAAGTCAGAGGATGAGAAGAAGGATGCGAGCATCGGGGATAGCGAGAGCGAAGGCGAGGCTTCCGCCCCTACCAAGAAGCTCACAGTGGACAATGTACTGCTCGTCCCGGACAAATGGCACGAGCTCTCGGAGGTACAGCTGCTTACCCTCCGCAACCGCCTCACCGAGATGTACCTGCCAAGGGAGCAAGGGGACGCCAGGGATGCCATCAAGGCGAGCATGGATATCATGTTCAGCATCTTGGAAGGTTCCCCACCGAACGACATCCTGTCCGGTCTCCTCAACTCTGTGATGCACCTAGGCATCCGGGCGAAGGAAGGATGGGAGGCGGCCCAGGCCTTCTCCAAATCCATGACCGCCTCAAACGGGGTCTCCTCGGACAGGAAAGCCGCCCTGAAGGCAGCAGCAGGGGTTGGACAGAAGAGAAAGGCTCCGACATCTCATGCACAGGGAGGAAGGGCACCTAAGCGTCCGAGAACAGAAAACAAGCCGCGGCACTCCAGAGGAGGTGCCAACCAACGCCCGAACTGGTTTTTTCGGAACCATTCCTACGCCCCTCGCAGGTAGTAACTACGGCACCACTGACCAGAGAGAGATGGAAGTGGGAGAGCGAACCAGCGGCTTCAGTGCACCTGGGACAAAAAACATCGGCTGCTTCGTTGCGCCTGAGAAAAAACAAAATCAAAATCAAAAACAAGAACAAAAACAACAACAACAACAACAACAACAACAACAAAGACAAAAACAATTTGGCAGCTTCGCGCCTGATAAAAGACAAAGACAAAAAGGTCAACAATTCGGCAGCTTTGCGCCCAAACAACAAGGCAGCTTTGCGCCCAAAAGAGAACAACAAGAAGGCAGCTTTGCGCCAAAACAAGAACAACAAGGCAGCTTTGCGCCCAGACAGCCTACACGTTGGCCTGCACCAAGCGGAAGAAGAGCCGGCACCACTACGATGGGGCGTATGCCCTCCTCCAAATCTGTCTCCACCACCTTCCCCAACGACAAGATTCGCATCGCGGCTACCACGAGCGAAAGGAGGTCCCCGCAATTTGGTCGACCACAACTTTTTCTCCATCAGGGATGGAAAGGCCCTGGGGAGGGCGATGCACGAGAGGATTCCGTGGGACGAACTGCACCTGCACGCGACTGCCCCAACGACCCAAGGAGAGGTGCAACGAGTGTGGAGCGATTTCCTGAGGGGCTGCGCAACTGCTCCTCATCTGAGCAAGGAAGTGCATCTTCTGCAGTTCGCGCACCGCAGGCTACGTACGGCGGCCCCCCGCTCCGTAGTAGGCTACATGTGCAAGATCCTGCGAGAGTGCAAGCGGCGAGGGATCAGAGGGGTCGCAACGGTCCGTGTATTGGGGGCAAAGAAGGCGCTCAGAAGACTATCTGCGGCGGTACGTCCGAGACAGGCGCCACCTCTTCCTCCCTCCGATGTCATCACCGGCGTGAACAAGCTTGTCAAGGCCGGAGACCAACATGCCGCCGCTTTAGCTGCGATGTCCTACATTACGAGGTCCCGCGTCCCAGACCTACGTTTTCTGAACAAATCGGATTGGCGCGAGATTCATTGTGCAGGGGAGTCGCCGATCAAGGTAGGAGCAGAACTATTTGCGAAGGAGAAGGGCGTCCTGGTGGCTCGCCCCCCCATCTATCTTCCTCCGGGTCCTCTAACAGCAATCGCGGTGTCTTTTTGGAGAACTGTGCAACACCACAACACCGTGATGGGGGGCAACACACGAGAGTTCGAGTCGCTGATGGAGCGCATTCGCAAGGTCATGCCAAAGGGGACGTGGATGCACTCATTCAAGAGAGGAGCGGCGCAAGCGATTCAACTGCAGGGGGCATCAAACGAAAGAATGCGTCTACTCCTGCGACACAGCAACGTGGGGCAGACAGCGGCATACCTGAACGCGACGAACGTATCTGCACGGATGAGGGAGACGGAGGAGCTGAAGACCCTGCAGTTGCTGCACTGATCAACGGGGCGAAATATCCCCTACCAGTCTGCGACGAGGGGATAGAGGTGCCTGACCCCGACTACTTCCCCGTGGGGCTCTGCAAGCCCCCCCCCATCATAAAGAAAAGCCTTGATTCTTTCCCCACGGGCCTAATCGTGTTGGAGGCCGTGCGCAGGATGGCTGAGGAGGTAGGGAAGGACTCTGATTTCCTGCAGTGGTGTACTTCCGGACGTAAGATTGCAGATGCTTTATCTGGACCGATCCCGCTCCCTGGCCCGAAGTCAAAAATCCCAAATTCTTTTGTGTCGGAGTGCGTGAAGTCGAAGGTATTGATTCCTCTTGCTCGGACTGACCGCAAGAAGGGCGCAGTTTGCGTTTTTGACGTCCCGAAGAGTGACCCGCAACTGCGGAGGCTAGTGGTGGATGGACGTCCTGTTAACAAAAGGATCGCCAAGCCACAGCCTTTCTCCCTGGTCAACCCCCACAAGCTTGCAACAATGCTTAAGGTGTCAAACGCACGCTTTGCTCAACAGACCGACCTAAAGGGGTATTTCCACCAGTTCCCCCTCTCACCCGAGGTGTCCAAATATTTTTGTGTGCAGGCTGGGGGACGTTGGTTTAGATGGGCGCGTCTACCCATGGGTTTTGCGTACGCGCCGTACATCGCGCAGAACACTTCTGAGATTTTTCTTGGCCCCATTCTGAACAAATGGGGTGTTGTGTACCTTGACGACATTTTTGTGTGGGGTGCATATCCTGCTGAGGCGGCGGCTAAGACGGCTTTTGTGCGTGACCGTCTGCAGCGTGCGGGTGCGGAGGTAAACGTGAAGAAGTCCATGGCTAAACCGGCTGAAGTCGTTGACCTCATCGGCATAGTGTGGAACCTTCCGTTGCAATCTTTTTCGTTACCAGAGGAGTGGAGGTTAAAGTCATCACGCATCATTCATGACACCCTGAAGCTGGAGACCTGTTCCCTACGAAAATGGTGGAAGGTATGCGGACTTGTGTTCAGAGCCGCGTACGTCCTGGATTTCAAGCTATGTTTTCTTTGCCACACTTTGCAGTTCGTGCGCAGTAAAGCACAACTCGTCTCCCGCAAGAAGCTGTCATGGGATGACGACGTGGCCATGCACGTTGCGACGAAGGAGGAGTTGGCAGCTTTCGCTGTGGCGAACATTCAGACTTGTGTGACGGTTCCCTTCCCCTCTCCGCCCCCGATACATTTCTCCATCGCAGTATGGACCGACGCGTCCACGACAGGCTGGGGCTGGGTGTCGAAGCTGCAGAACTCTTTTTCTGGCGTCGAAAGGCACGGACGGTGGGAATCGACGCACACCTCTGGAGAGATGTTTGTGTTGGAGCTGCGTGCGGCTGAGAAGGGCATGGCAGCAGCTTTGGAGGGCGGCCACACAGCTATCGTTCTTTTCGTGGACAACGAGGCGGTGAAGTATGTCCTCAGGAGAGGCCACTCCCGCACCCGCCTGGGCAACTCCATTCTGAGGAGGATGAGCACGCGACTCTCCGCAGCGAAGGCACACCTTCACATCAGGTGGATTAAGACCGACGAGATGCCCGCCGACTGGGGGTCCCGACAGAAGCTGGCAGGTCAGGGCGTGAGTTTGAGTCCCAACAGGTTTGGTCACGTCGTGGAGGAGGCGTCGGGGATGAGAGTGTCTGACGATGTCCTGCAGTAGATGTTTTTTCTATTTTCTAGGGTGTGGCTTTGTTTTTTCTGGTCGTCGGAGTGCGAATGGTCGAGTCAAGGTTGTTGTTTTTGATGTTTCGTGCGTGTGTTTCGCGTGGGGCTGTTTTTTACCTACGTTACGTTTTTTCGTGCCATATTTTTTGTGTTCGGAGTTGTTTTCTGTCATGAGACAGTATTGGAGATTATGCTTCTCACGTGGAGAACGCTACCTCAGTGTGGCGTCAAAGTTGGGCACAGGTCAGGGCACGAGCGACGGGTGTTTCCCCAGTCTCGCCCTCATGACCACATACCTCGCTGCCGTTTTTTCGGCGCTATTAACCTAAAAAGACCTTTCCCCCCATATTTTATCCTAAAGAGACCCCCACCCACACACACCCACACACACCCACACACACCCACACACACCCACACACACCCACACACACCCTCACCATAGACCGGAAAACACCAAAAAACACAAAAAATAGTTGCATATCAGAAAAAATGTACATTTTATAGTCGTGTTATATGGAGATATTGAGGCCTGAAAAACTACTTTTTTTCAGTCCTAACCTGATACCCTTCATGTTAGTGACACTTGCCATTCAGCCAAAAATCAGCTTTTTCGTTCATTTTTGCCTTAAAAACACATGTAATGTGTGGTGGTCAAAAGTGCAAGATTCCTTCGCCAATTCATTTTTTGAGTACAAGTTATACCTGGGGAATATGGTCAGATCACTCTTCAGACCAGCTGGCGTTTGCCACAAAAACCAAAAATTTTCGACTTTTTACGCTCAGGTGTAAATGAATAATTATGTGAGGTTCTAATCTTGCCGAGACTGGTTGCAATGGAAAGATAATGAACACATGGTACAGAGAGCCACAAAATAAGCTTAGAGTAACACTCTAGGAGTGCTGGAAATTCTGGCGAGCGTAGCCGTGAAATTTACGAAAAGTTTTGGATTTTCATGTTTTAATTTGGAAAACAAATTGTGACACTCATTGGCAATGTGTAGGAGAGAGTCAAGGCACTTCATCTAGAAACAGTGTGAAGGTGTTGGTCTGTGGGTAGAAAGTGCTGGGATGGGTATCACCGGCACACGAAGGTGGTAACACACTGTGCAGGTGCACACGGGATCTAATGAGTCAAAACTACACAGAGGTTCCGGACCAGTACTCGTCTAGTTGGCATCAGGGAAGTACAGATACAGCAGAAGGTATCCCTGAGGATTTTAAATGATGAGAGTATTAACGAAGTACCGATCACACCTAGCTGGGCACTAGCGCACTTGGGCATGCGCCTGTCATGTTGAACAACTGTACCAGTGGTTCACCCACTTGCTACAGTGAGCGGGCGCGCGAAGCGCGCACGCGAACCAGGTGTGAGCTGTCTGAAAAAGCCTCTGTTCTTCCTCATTACCACACACCACCCTGCTAAAAAAAGGTGAGTTCATGCAGATGCCAGTGTTTCATTACTTGGTACACATTAGGGGAGCGTGAAGTGCGCACACAATCCACGTGTGGAAGGTGAAGCTTTAAAGTGATCCATTTCTATCCCAAAGACTATGATTTGAGTCTCCCTCCCCTGTACATGATAAGATGTGTTAAAGGAGCCTCTTTTCTGCCTCATTACCACACCAGCTCGCTAACCTGCTGGGAGGGTTTTTTAGCCCGTCACCCAAATCCTAAAAAACCTTAGTTTTTTAGTTTTTACTTTAGGCTGTGCGCCACCCACACCCACACACACTACCCACCCACACCCACACACACCAACTAGTTGGTTGTACACACACACACACACCCTCACCATCCAGGGGGGATTTAACCAAAAAATCGATTTTTTTAAAGAAATAGTTGCTCATCAGAAAGTGACTTTTTTGGGTACATCGTGTAGTTTGGGGGTATTGAGGCCCAAAAAAAAATTTTTTTTCAGTCGTGTTCAGAATTTGGACTGCCAAATGACATGTGGCATTCGGCCAAAAATCAGCTTTTTTGGTCATTTTTACCTTGTAAAACATGACACTTGTGGCATGCTTCCCAGTACAGGAAAGTGCATTGAAAAACCTGGAAAAAACACATGTAATATGTGATGGTCAAAAGTGCAAGATTCCCTCGTTAATGAACTTTTTGAGTACCAGTTATACCTGGGGAATATGGTCAGATCACTCTTTTGACCATCTGGCGTTTACCACAAAAACACCGCTTTTTAACAGGCCACTCTTCACCTGAAAAGCCAGTTCATGAAGGCCCAACTGAAGTTTTTTTGTACACGTTACCGTGAGCGGGCGCGCGAAGCGCGCACGCGAACGCCCCGTGGGAAGCGAATAGCGGACCACCTGCTCAGTGCGTGAGGTGCTTACAAAATAAACCACCTGTAAAAAAAGTGAGGTCCTGATCACGTTTCCATGGAAGTGTCACACAAGAACGACAGGTTTTTTAGCCCGTCACCTAAATTTTGGACTTTTTACGCACGTGTGTGAATGAAGAAATATCTACAGTGCGAATCATACCGAGATTGGTCGCAATGAAAAGAAAATGAACACATAGAATGGAAAATCAAGAAATATCTGGAAAATGACACTGCGGGAGTGCTGTAAAATGAGGCGAGTGTGGTATGAAATTTCATGTTTTATTGAGGTGCTGCGGAAAAATATGGCGTAGGATTGTCGCAAACATGACCTTTACGGAGGAGGTCAATAGGGCGCGACGATGTACAGTACATATTGCTTGCGCCAACGGGGTACTGGCGGCACAATCTGGACGTGTCTGCCTTGTCGCAAACCCGCAAACCCGACGTTCCTGCCTTGTCATACGTGCAGGGTTATCAGCCTGCTTGACCTGCGGGGAAACATATCCGTCGTGAGGAAGACTGCCGGTAAGGGCGTTGGCCAGGGACACGCGAAAGTGCTCGTCCCTACGCAGTGATGTACTCACGAGACGTACAGTGGGACATTTCCGACAGGCGCGCAGGGACTTGGGGGCCTTTTGCTGTCCTGGACCTGAACACCCCCATGTTTGACTCGTTCGTGGAACTTCCGCCGCAACTACTCAATCACAGCAGGCGAAAAAGTGTTCAGAACTCAGAGAGGCAGCGTGCGTCTGGTGAGCAAGGAACGCCGAAAAGTGTAAAAAAGTCACCAAAGAGGCTTTATGTTTGCGTTACCGCGAGCGGGCGCGCGAAGCGCGCACGCGAGCGCCTCGTGGGAAGCGAATAGCGGACCACCTGCCCAGTGCGTGAGGTCAGGGTTTTATCTCCTTATATGTTAGTGGTCCCTAGACCGGGTAAAATAAAAAAAAAAATATTTACCCGGTCTGGGGAAAAAAAAAAAAAATATCCACCCGGTCAGGCCAAAAAAAAAACAAAATGATTATTCTTGGGGGTACCTCACACAAACCTCTAAGAGTGACCAGAACTGGACTCATGAACAAAGTGACCCCGTCACAGCCAGAACGCGACTCAATTGGTGAAACGCCGAAGGAAAAGGAAGCATGCAGCATGGCGAAAGCAAAAAAGTAGCGTACCGTGCGCCTGCGGCGCAAGATTGCAAGCCACCCATGACATAGTTTGGCTGTAAAATGTGCAATTTTAAGCACAATTTTTTGAAATGTTGCGTACCGTGGCTTCGCCAGGAACCTTTGCCATGACTGCCGATTCTTTTTGTAGATGTCTATACGAGGAAACGTCTGCACGCTACCGACCTGACATAATTTTTTTGCTTATTCCACAAAGGTGGGGAACGTGAGATGATATGCAATATGCGAGTGAATGCAGCAGTTTTAACGGTTTACCGTTAAAACTGCTGCATTCAGCCTCACACGCGAGAGATCGTCGGTTCAATCCCGACTAGCTGTAATTTCTTTTTTGAACTTTCCTTCACATTTTCGTTCAATGCAACGATCGAAAAGATGTCCCCATGCAGATAATAGTTTTGCCTACTATCAGATCCGCTGTAGTATAGTGGTTAGAACAGCCGGCTCTCACCCGGCAGACCGGGGTTCAATTCCCCGCAGCGGAAAATACTTTTTTTAGACCAAGTTTTGGAGAGAAGAATTTCTGACTTTTGAATATTAACGCCATCATGTAAATCTGGATGAAGAAAATAATCAGTGGCTTAGTGGTCTAGTGGCATGATTCTCGCTTCGGGTGCGAGAGGTCCAGGGTTCGATTCCCTGCTGAGCCCCTCTTTTTATTCAGGTACTTTTCTTGCTTGGGAATTGTTTAGAAAAATTATGTCCACATCTTTTCGACCACCAAAATCCCAAGATGAGGAAGTTTGGAAAAGTGTATTTTTGTGAAAGTATTTTGCCATATCTTTGTTGTCACCAAAATCCCAAGATGGTGAGAGAATCTTGAAAAATGATTTTTCATATTTTCACTTCCCAGTGAAAAAGAGAATACCCATGGTGGGGATCGAACCCACAATCTTTCGCTTAGGAAGCGAACGCCTTATCCATTGGGCTACACGGGCCTAATAGTTTTACCTTCTTTCTTTTTCTCTGGGGTGGTCAAATTTAGGACAAGAGACTTTTCTGCATGACCACCCCCCACAATGATTCTTTGGTTTAAATGAATGTGAGCCTCCCTAGCTCAGTCGGTAGAGCGCAAGGCCCTTAACCTTGTGGTCGCGGGTTCGAGCCCCGCGGGAGGTGCTTTTCTTTTTGAATGTTTACGATTTTGCAGGTTTCTGAGATTTTGAGACAAATGAAAGTCAAAAATATTTCCTCCACTCGATCTCAGTTCTGTTTTGTTGGCAAGTTGAGAGTGGAATTTGGGTGAAAATATGTGTTTTCCGAACCAACACAGGCTCCCACCGACCGGTGTAGGTTTTGCGTTCAACCAGGTGTGAACTGCTTCCACTCACGAAAAGTGCCAGACCCTTTTGCTGGGGATAGCACGTTTCAGCCCCACAACTTATCTCCTTTCTGGGCATGTCCAGTGTGCTCAGCTGCCGCTTCTTGGCGACTCACCAGTACAGAATGGTGGAATCCAGCACAGAATGGAATGGCTGGGAAATCTTTAGCAATCCATAATTCAGATTTCCTCAAGAATTTGTTAGGAGTGGAAAAAAAAACTCCTGACCGGGTATTGAATTTTCGGATCATTTTCTCAGTCACAATGTAAGCATTTTTCCACTCCTAACAAATCCTTACAGTAAGCCTATAAGTCTCCAGCCATTCCATTCTGTGTTGGTTTTTGGAGGCCATTCTGTGAGCACTCGCTCGTGCCTGTACTGGAGCATGGCCAGGCCATCTCCCTTCTGCGTTTCTGCCTGCCACATCCAGTGCTCAGTTGCTGCTTCTTCAGCACAACCACA
This sequence comes from Rhynchopus sp. YZ270_cl-10, assembly GCA_964035575.1. NCBI lineage: Eukaryota > Euglenozoa > Diplonemea > Diplonemida > Diplonemidae > Rhynchopus > Rhynchopus sp. YZ270_cl-10. The sequence goes on along the minus strand of OZ037846.1, from coordinate 4,968 downwards.
TCACATCACATCACCAAATAATAGAAAGGCAACTGGGGGGATCGAACCCCCGACCCTTGGTTTACAAGACCAATGCTCTGCCACTGAGCTAAATCGCCGCTGATTAAGATGCTTTTGCTGTTTCTCCTGCGAAGAAGTTTTTCAAGACAACACAGAAAGGAAAGTGTGACAAAAAAGAAATGACCCTAGACGGAATCGAACCGCCGTTGATGGATTTGGAATCCATAGTGCTACCGCTACACCATAGGGCCCATGATTTAGGGCTTCAATGCGTTTAGCATGAAGGTGGAAATTTTGCTGAAAATCCCACACAAAGGAAAAAGACACACAAAAAAGTGCGAGGTGCCAGGATCGAACTGACGACCTTAGGATTATGGGACCTACGCGCTCCCGACTGCGCCAACCTCGCCTTGATATTATCGTATCATTAAGAAATACATGGGGTGCAAATTTCTACAGGTTTGTGTGGCAAAAAAATTTTTTTGAGCCAAAAAATTTTATGGGCTTCTGTGAAAACAATGACAGTTGTAGAACCTCTCGTAGCTCAATTGGTAGAGCGCTCGACTGTAGAATACTCGGTTATCGAGCGGTCGCTGGTTCGATTCCGGCCGAGAGGATTTTTTTCGTTTTCGTGTTCCAGATTATTTTCTGCAAACAGATGACTGCCTAAAAACAAAGAACGGTGAGAATTACAGCAGTCGTATCCAAGTGGTTACGGAGGTGGACTAGAAATCCATTGGGCTCTGCCCGCGCAGGTTCAAGTCCTGCCGACTGCGATTCATTTTTTGTTCACGAATTTTCGTGCATTTTCGTCGTTTCTGTGCTCATTTTAGACCATTTTGATGCGCGAAATTAAATCAGAGTGAAGATTGTATCCTCGGTAGTATAGAGGTCAGTATTTGGTGACCATGACTTACATGTTTTGGGATCCACTTACATGTTTTGGGAAAAACATGACTTACATGTTTATGGTGGGAAACTTACATGTTTATGGATTTTCAGGTTGACCCACTTACAGGCCAAAAAAATTTTTTCTACACAAAAAAAAATTTTTCTTCAGAAAAAGCTCGTTCGAAAAAAAAAATTTTTTTTTTGCCTGTGAAAAATTTCTTATGAAGACCTCTGGCAAAATTTTTGTGTCCATGTACAAAGTGTTTTTTACCCTTAGTACATGGGGAAGTATACTGGTGGTGTTCACCCACATAACATAGCACACGAGCAAGCTAAGTAACTGACCCCCGAGAACCATATCAGCCACACGAACCAGATAACGCAACCTAGAACCAGATAACGCTGACCGAACCCCGCGCACCCGCACAACCACACCAGCCAGATAACGTGCCCGAACCCCGCACACCCGCACAACCACACCAGCCAGATAACGTTGCCCGAACCCCGCGCACCCGCGCAACCACACGAACCAGCTAGGGACCGCAAACCCGCAAACCCGCAAACCCGCAAACCCGCAAACCCGCAAACCCGCAAACCCGCAAACCCGCAAACCCGCAAACCCGCAAACCCGCAAACCCGCAAACCCGCAAACCCGCAAACCCGCAAACCCGCAAACCCGTAAACCCGCAAACCCGTAAACCCGCAAACCCGCAAACCCGCAAACCCGCAAACCCGCAAACCCGCAAACCCGCAAACCCGCAAACCCGCAAACCCGCAAACCCGCAAACCCGCAAACCCGCAAACCCGCAAACCCGCAAACCCGCAAACCCGCAAACCCGCAAACCCGCAAACCCGCAAACCCGCAAACCCGCAAACCCGCAAACCCGCAAACCCGCAAACCCGCAAACCCGCAAACCCGCAAACCCGCAAACCCGCAAACCCGCAAACCCGCAAACCCGCAAACCCGCAAACCCGCAAACCCGCAAACCCGCAAACCCGCAAACCCGCAAACCCGCAAACCCGCAAACCCGCAAACCCGCAAACCCGCAAACCCGCAAACCCGCAAACCCGCAAACCCGCAAACCCGCAAACCCGCAAACCCGCAAACCCGCAAACCCGCAAACCCGCAAACCCGCAAACCCGCAAACCCGCAAACCCGCAAACCCGCAAACCCGCAAACCCGCAAACCCGCAAACCCGCAAACCCGCAAACCCGCAAACCCGCAAACCCGCAAACCCGCAAACCCGCAAACCCGCAAACCCGCAAACCCGCAAACCCGCAAACCCGCAAACCCGCAAACCCGCAAACCCGCAAACCCGCAAACCCGCAAACCCGCAAACCCGCAAACCCGCAAACCCGCAAACCCGCAAACCCGCAAACCCGCAAACCCGCAAACCCGCAAACCCGCAAACCCGCAAACCCGCAAACCCGCAAACCCGCAAACCCGCAAACCCGCAAACCCGCAAACCCGCAAACCCGCAAACCCGCAAACCCGCAAACCCGCAAACCCGCAAACCCGCAAACCCGCAAACCCGCAAACCCGCAAACCCGCAAACCCGCAAACCCGCAAACCCGCAAACCCGCAAACCCGCAAACCCGCAAACCCGCAAACCCGCAAACCCGCAAACCCGCAAACCCGCAAACCCGCAAACCCGCAAACCCGCAAACCCGCAAACCCGCAAACCCGCAAACCCGCAAACCCGCAAACCCGCAAACCCGCAAACCCGCAAACCCGCAAACCCGCAAACCCGCAAACCCGCAAACCCGCAAACCCGCAAACCCGCAAACCCGCAAACCCGCAAACCCGCAAACCCGCAAACCCGCAAACCCGCAAACCCGCAAACCCGCAAACCCGCAAACCCGCAAACCCGCAAACCCGCAAACCCGCAAACCCGCAAACCCGCAAACCCGCAAACCCGCAAACCCGCAAACCCGCAAACCCGCAAACCCGCAAACCCGCAAACCCGCAAACCCGCAAACCGCAAACCCGCAAACCCGCAAACCCGCAAACCCGCAAACCCGCAAACCCGCAAACCCGCAAACCCGCAAACCCGCAAACCCGCAACCCGCAAACCCGCAAACCCGCAAACCCGCAAACCGCAAACCCGCAAACCCGCAAACCCGCAAACCCGCAAACCCGCAAACCCGCAAACCCGCAAACCCGCAAACCCGCAAACCCGCAAACCCGCAAACCCGCAAACCCGCAAACCCGCAAACCCGCAAACCCGCAAACCCGCAAACCCGCAAACCCGCAAACCCGCAAACCCGCAAACCCGCAAACCCGCAAACCCGCAAACCCGCAAACCCGCAAACCCGCAAACCCGCAAACCCGCAAACCCGCAAACCCGCAAACCCGCAAACCCGCAAACCCGCAAACCCGCAAACCCGCAAACCGCAAACCCGCAAACCCGCAAACCCGCAAACCCGCAAACCCGCAAACCCGCAAACCCGCAAACCCGCAAACCCGCAAACCCGCAAACCCGCAAACCCGCAAACCCGCAAACCCGCAAACCCGCAAACCCGCAAACCCGCAAACCCGCAAACCCGCAAACCCGCAAACCCGCAAACCCGCAAACCCGCAAACCCGCAAACCCGCAAACCCGCAAACCCGCAAACCCGCAAACCCGCAAACCCGCAAACCCGCAAACCCGCAAACCCGCAAACCCGTAAACCCGCAAACCCGCAAACCCGCAAACCCGCAAACCCGCAAACCCGCAAACCCGCAAACCCGCAAACCCGCAAACCCGCAAACCCGCAAACCCGCAAACCCGCAAACCCGCAAACCCGCAAACCCGCAAACCCGCAAACCCGCAAACCCGCAAACCCGCAAACCCGCAAACCCGCAAACCCGCAAACCCGCAAACCCGCAAACCCGCAAACCCGCAAACCCGCAAACCCGCAAACCCGCAAACCCGCAAACCCGCAAACCCGCAAACCCGCAAACCCGCAAACCCGCAAACCCGCAAACCCGCAAACCCGCAAACCGCAAACCCGCAAACCCGCAAACCCGCAAACCCGCAAACCCGCAAACCCGCAAACCCGCAAACCCGCAAACCCGCAAACCCGCAAACCCGCAAACCCGCAAACCCGCAAACCCGCAAACCCGCAAACCCGCAAACCCGCAAACCCGCAAACCCGCAAACCCGCAAACCCGCAAACCCGCAAACCCGCAAACCCGCAAACCCGCAAACCCGCAAACCCGCAAACCCGCAAACCCGCAAACCCGCAAACCCGCAAACCCGCAAACCCGCAAACCCGCAAACCCGCAAACCCGCAAACCCGCAAACCCGCAAACCCGCAAACCCGCAAACCCGCAAACCCGCAAACCCGCAAACCCGCAAACCCGCAAACCCGCAAACCCGCAAACCCGCAAACCCGCAAACCCGCAAACCCGCAAACCCGCAAACCCGCAAACCCGCAAACCCGCAAACCCGCAAACCCGCAAACCCGCAAACCCGCAAACCCGCAAACCCGCAAACCCGCAAACCCGCAAACCCGCAAACCCGCAAACCCGCAAACCCGCAAACCCGCAAACCCGCAAACCCGCAAACCGCAAACCGCAACCGCAAACCCGCAAACCCGCAAACCCGCAAACCGCAAACCCGCAAACCCGCAAACGCGGAACCGCAACCAAACCCGCAAACCCGCAAAACACCGCAAACGACCGCAAACCCGCAACGCCGCAAACTAGCCGCAAACGCAACCCGCAAACCCGCAAACCGCAAGCAAACCCGCAAACCCGCAAACCCGCAAACCCGCAAACCCGCAAACCCGCAAACCCGCAAACCCGCAAACCCGCAAACCCGCAAACCCGCAAACCCGCAAACCCGCAAACCCGCAAACCCGCAAACCCGCAAACCCGCAAACCCGCAAACCCGCAAACCCGCAAACCCGCAAACCCGCAAACCCGCAAACCCGCAAACCCGCAAACCCGCAAACCCGCAAACCCGCAAACCCGCAAACCCGCAAACCCGCAAACCCGCAAACCCGCAAACCCGCAAACCCGCAAACCCGCAAACCCGCAAACCCGCAAACCCGCAAACCGCAAACCCGCAAACCCGCAAACCCGCAAACCCG